>CAUYQG010155808.1:0-10535 GCA_963574415.1 Tarsius wallacei
ACACATGAAGGAGTGCTCAGGCTCACTCATCATCAGAGAAATGCAAATCAAAACCACATTGAGATACCACCTAACCCCTGTAAGAATGGCCATCATTAATAAAACAAACAACAACAGATGCTGGCGAGGATGTGGAGAAAAAGGAACGCTTCTCCACTGCTGGTGGGAATGCAGAGTCCTGAAGTTTCTGCACTCCCGCCTGGCTCCTTTCTTCAATCCCTTCCTGGTTTCCTGGAGCGCCCTCACCAAGCCCCAACCTCCAGCCTCTCCTTTCCTTCCCAACCACTCAAGACTGGGCCCCTTTTCACTTTCAAGCTCTCTCTCTGAATCCCAGGAAGCCTTCAGCCTTCCCTCCCTCAAGCTGAGCCAGAGTAGCCTGGGGCTGGATGAATGAGCTGCAGTCATTCCATTCACTTTAACGGTCATGTCCTCTCTTCCAAATGGCTCCTATTCGCCCTCTGCAGTTGGCCTCTCAGTCCTCAGTCCTCAGTCCTCGTATTTGGCCATCGTCAGAGGGGTACTTGCCTCCCAGGCCACCACTTAGAGCCCCCTTCCCTCCAGCCCCCAGGCTTCTCATCGTGGAGTTCATTCCAGGGCCTATTGCAGCTCTCAACAACTGCGTGCTCAATGGAGATGAATTTGTCCCCGGGGATAGCTGTAAAAGCAGCACACATCAGTTCATAGTGTATTCCTGCTGTTTCTTTAAAGGTAGGGATTGCACTGGTGAAAGGGAGAAGACATAATCTCCTTAATATGTCTTTTAAAAAAAAATACTTGTTCAAATAAAATCATCAGCATCACCATCCTTGAAACACGCAGGAAGAAAGGTGAAACTTCTTTCATTTCTGTTTATGATCTTATCACTTGAGTGGGTGGGTAGGAGAGGAACAGGAAACTGTGGATTGAGAGGCCCAAGGGCCCTAATATTTGGAGTAGACAGTCTTACTTGATTACTAAACACTGATATTAGTAGTTCACTCTACTCTCTGTTCAAGTGATTTGCGAACTCATTTGCACAAGCCTGTGAATTAGTCTGGGTCTTTCTCTCAGGCCAAATTCCATTTAATTTTCTTTTAAAGAACCTACCTTAGAACTGGTGCCTGTAATCCCAGCACTTAGGGAGGCCAAGGCAGGAGGATTGCTTGAGCCCAAGAGTTTGAGATCAGTTGGGCAACATAGCAAGACCTCACCTCTACCAAAAAATTAAAAAATCAGTCAGGTGTGGTGGTGCATGCCTATAGTCCCAGCTACTCAGGAGGCTGAGGTGGAAGGATTGCCTGAACCCAGGAGGTTGAGGCTGTGGTGAGCCATGATTGTGCCACTGCACTCCAGCTTGGGCATCAGTGTGAGACTCCACTCAAGAAAGAAGAAAGAGAGAACCCGTGTGGCTCTATTTATTCCTCTAAATTATCTTGTTTGATTTAATCCGCCCCTTTAGCAGTCTTGGTTCAGCTCCCCTTACAATCCTCAATGAGAGGAATTAGTGTGTGTGAGTTGGGGACAGTTGGGAGGGGTGGAAGCAATTAGCTGGACAACAAGCAGTAAAGGAAGATAAAGAGGGCCGGGACCCCACCAGTAGAACTAGGAGGCCACAGTGCATCCATCAAAGAGCTCTTTTCAAGAGTGCCAAGGGCTAATGGACTATATTTTCTTTTAAGTATTTTTTTTACAGATATTAATGGACAACTTCTTACTGAGTATTTTTCCCCTGATACACTCTAAAAGAGAACATTGAGGAGGACTGCTCTCAAAACCCACAACTGCCATATTTCCTCCCTGAAGCATTTGTTGTTCTCTGAGACACTCTTTGTAAGGAAGAGGGAAAAAAAAAATCATCGAACATTGACCACATACTAAGCACTGCTCTACACATTAGCACTTACTTATCTAATTTAACTCTAGAAACACTCATTTTTATGTCTGGAGAGTTGGAGAGATTGGCCAGTTGTCCTGCAAACTGTTTCCTTTGCCCCTGGGGCACACAGCTGGACTACATTTCCCAGCTCCCCTTGCAAGAGATTAAGAACATTATTATGCAGCCATAAAGAAGGACAGATATATGGACTTCGCAGCAATTGGATGGATTTGGAATCGATCATACTCAGTGATCTATCACAGAGACAAAGAACAAAGTCCCAAATGTTCTCACTCATAAGCGGACCTTGAACAATTATGATACTATAAGAAAGGGATTGGCTGTAGTGGGAAATTGTCAGGGGAGGGGGGTGGGATTGGCGGCTGAGGGAAACTGCTAGGGGAGGGGGGGCATACCTCATCAACAAGGGTACCTGCATCATCAATGCTTGCATACCTAACCCTGAATTGTACCCCACATCTTTGTAATAAAAAGGAAAAAAAAGAACAGTCCTGGAACTGAGTTCTGCACAAGGGACTGGGAGCAAAAGGGCTGCAGGTCACTTCCTGGCCCCACCCGTGATGCTACACAAACCTTAACATTCTCTTTTCTTCCCTTCACCTTTTGGTCAAGTGAGGAAAACTCTGGGGACTGAGTTGTGGGGTTGAGAAAGCCACAAGGCAGAGGAATCCTGCATCCCGAAGTCCTAGTTGGAGGAGAGGTAGGCTGAAGAGCCACCCGACCAGGAATAGACACGTTGACAATTTTGGTTACGGTGAGATAGGGACCTGGCAGGCTTCATTCCCCAAAAGGAAGGTCACAAGGACTTCACGGACAAGATGGGATGCGGTAAGAAGACTGGCCAAAGCCAGCGGAGCCCAATTAAGACCAAGATGGCGTCAAAACCCACCTCTGTGGGGCAACCCCTTCGGGTCACCTCCCACTGTGGGAGCTTCTCTGTCCTCTCAATAGACCCTGCTGTCTCACTTTCTGGCTGTCCATGTCCCTCATTCTTCCTGGGTAAGAACCTCGACCCAAATTGCTGCAGAAGATTGTCGGAGGCAAAGTAAAAAAAAAAAAAATTCACCTCTGCTTGTTGTTTTTGCTCATTTTAGGCTAGCTATAAAACATTTGCTTGCTAAAAGGCCTC
This sequence comes from Tarsius wallacei, assembly GCA_963574415.1. Lineage (NCBI taxonomy): Eukaryota > Metazoa > Chordata > Mammalia > Primates > Tarsiidae > Tarsius > Tarsius wallacei. The sequence goes on from CAUYQG010155808.1 coordinate 3,006, forward strand.
TCCCCTGCCTCCCGCCCCCCATAGTTTCCAATTACCGTGAAGTTTAAAGGAGGAAGAGATCCTCAATCCTGGGATTTCCCTGGCCCTTTCTCAAAAAGCCGAGGAATAATCCACCCCTTGCTTTGTATATAATCAAGAGAAAGCTGTAAAAATACAATCTCGGTGAGGTATAGCTCTTGTTCTTCCTGTAGACCAGCCTATGGGGCAGCCTGTCCTGCCATTTCAATAAACTTACTTTTATTTTCCCACTGAAACCGCAGCGACATGTAGGCTCTTCAGCCTAGGGATCTATTTCTTTCCTAAGCCTACTTTTCATCTACTACTTACAGCTCACACTTGAATTCCTTCCTGCACAAAGCCAAGAACCCGCTTGGCCTCTCCGGCCGAACCCCAATTCTGGGGTCCACCTGCATCCATAGCAGTTAGCTTACCCTGACTAATACAACCTCCATTCTATAGGTTGTGAAACTGAGACTCAAAGAATTTGTGCGACTTCCTCAAGTCAAAGAGCCATTCCACGGCAGAGCTGGGATTCACAGCCACATCTGACTAAAACTATGACTCTGCCACCATTCCACAGCTGTTTCATAATCGCTTCTGCTACCATTTTCAAAGAAGCAAAAAATCTGCTGAGACAAGCAGTCATTTTCTACAAATGCATTTACAGTTCACTGAAGCTGTCCTAATTAGAACCTTAATGAAGATGGCTCTGGGGAAAAAGATACGTAAAGCGGGGAGGTAATCAGGGCCAATCCTGGGCATAATATGGGAAGAGCTGCTGCAAAGTCACCTTGAAGGACCTCAAAGCAGCCTTAGCCAACGAGATTAGGGGGGTTGGCAACAAGAGTCGAAAATGCTATGCTGTGCTCACATCAGATAAAGGTAGACTGGCTATGCCCCTTGAAGGAAGAAAGCCATGAACGTACAAGGAAGAATCCCTGGAAAGCCACTAGGCAGGGCCAGCAGATCAACCCACCTGCATTCCTATGTTTGAAACTCTGCAGTCCCTTCCCAGTGGCTGTAGAACAAGATCCGGCTCCTTCACTCACACACAAGGTCCACCACGATCCCCCATCCTTACCTCTCCAGTCTCAACTCTCTTCCTTAAGGAGGGCACAGGTAGAGTGTAAGGAAAGCACGTTGTGTGCCAGCAACTTAGACTATCTTTTTTTCATTCAACAAATATATACAAGCACTTCCTTTATTCTAGGCACTCACCAAGCTCCGAGCGTGCAATTGCTTGGATGCTACTAATGAAATTGGGTGGGATGAGACAGACAATAAGCAAATAAGAAAAAAAAGTGTTAACAAATAACATGAATTTGGACTATCTTAATTCCCAGAGCACCGTGCTACCCAGGTCTTTGCAAAGGCTGCTCCCTGGGCAGAGTTGCCCATCCCCAGTCTCAGCCTCCGTAAAGCTCAGGTGCCATCTCTTTCTCCATCTGGCTTTGATGCCCCTCCTCTGTATCCCCACAGTCCCCTCAATACCCTCACGGTCCCCGCCACACATCTACGTTGTAATCCTGGTCGGACTGCATCGCAGCTGTCTGTTGTTGACTCCTACCAGACTAGGCACCATGCATCTTTGATTTCCCAGCACCCAGAAAGCACATGGAACACAGGAGGAGCTCAATAAATGCTCTGTGGGTGCATGAGTAGGTGACTGGACAGAATTCTGAGGAAAAATGACTTGGCACCATGGTAGGCAGGATCCAGTCATGGGCTTCCCCAGATCTTAATTTCTGGATTATGTCGCATGAAAAAACTGAGTGACCCTGAGATGTGAAGATGGTCCTGGGTTACCTGCTGGGCTCAATGCAATCACACAGGCTCATAAGGTCAAACAATCAGTGTTGCAATGATGGAATATGAGAAAGTTTTGACAAGCCACTACTGACTTCAAAGATGGAAGACGGCCATAAGGCCAGGAAAGCAGGATGCCTCCAGAAGCCTCCAGAAGCTGGGAAAAGCAAGAACAAACAAAGGAAAACAAAACAAATTCTCCCCTAGGACTTCCAGAGAGAAACACAGCCCTGCCGACAGCCCAGTGAAACCCACTTTGGATTTCTGACCTCCAGAAATGTAAGATGATACACAACAAATAAATTTAACTGTAAGATAATAAATTTATTTTAATTCACTGTCTGTGGAGATGTATTACACCAGCAATAGAAAACTAATACAGGCGCATTTAACCTGCACACAAAGAAGTTCCAAAAGAGAAAACTGCAATTCATTTGTCCACATTGATTGAAAATCCTCTATGTTTAATGTTAGGCCTGGGAGGGATACAGGACTGAATCAGAGTAAAGCATGACTTGAAGTCCATCCTTCCAGAAAATGTGGGGTGGGGAGGGGTGGAGCAGACAATGGCCTACCACTAAAAGACCTTAGAAAGGGTTGAAAGAGGGGGTAGCTAAAAGGAGAAAGGAAATAGCCCTGAACTTGTAGCTGAGCAGGTGTCTCTTGCCACATACAAGCATTGAAAACACTTAAGTAGGCCACTTGCCACTGGTCGGAAGGCAGCCGTTCAAGACAAGCTCTAGGGCAGGCTGTCCTGGAAACCCAAAGCTCCCTACATGTGGAAAAGAGCTGTCATCCCAGTGGCCAATCTATAAAAGGCAAGGGAATGAGAATAATAGAATATTGAAACCAGAAGTCACTCTTATCCAATCCTCTCATTCCACGAATGAGGTTAGGATTAAAGGCTAAGATTTAGAGAGGGAAATACTACCTTCATTTGTAAGCCGTAATCTTCACACAGTCATATTTCTTCAGCCCTTGAGTCCATCTCTATGGCAGCAGTCATTACAGGTGTTATGGTGAGTGTACATGTGGCTACCTAAACCCATCATGCTGTCTATTTCTTGAGGCAGAAGCTAAATCTCACCCATTTTTCAAATTCCCCTTAACTAATTCAAGGTAACTTAAAAATAAATCTTTGTTGAGTGAATTCATATAAGATCCAGACAGGAAAAATCAGATAAGCAGAGACTTCCCAAATCATGGAGGAAAAAAACTTAGGAGCTATTTTTCTTCAATAAATATTTATTATTTTTATCATCTAAAAGGAAGATTTATTTTAGCAGAATTGATTCAAATACATGCTTCTTTTTGTTTATTTCAAAGTCTGTATTTTTCTATTCTGCTACAATCTTGGCAACTTAAGTTGCTGTCTTCATTCAAAGGCTCACCAGTTACATGACCTTGGACTGGTAAATTATTAACCAAGAGCCTTAGTTTCCTAGTCTGGAAAGTGGAAATAATAAGACTTATTGGCGAGAACGTTAGGAGGATGACAGATAGTGTTTGCACAGCTTCCCAGTGCCCAGAACACAGTAGATACTCAATAAAGAATGACTCTCATGAGTACCCTCCTAGGTCGGGTACACACCTCCTTTGCACTCAATTGCAAAGGAAACCCCAGCATTCCAGAGCAGCTCCAGCCTTCTGGGTTCCCTTGCACTGCAGTCTGGGAGAACAGAACTCCTTTTGTCTAACATGCTTCTATCTTCTTTCTTCTCAGGGCAGCTGATCCCTCTACTGAGGGAGAGCCCCCATCCCTTCACAGAACCCACATCTAAGAGAGATTCACCCACCCCATCGGCCTGCAGAACTCTCTTCTGTACTAGACACTTTTGTCTTTTGGCAGATGACTGGTCTACCAAATGGATGAGTGAATCGCGTTGGATGTCCACATGAGATTTTTAAAAAATCAAGTGCTAAGTGTGTATTAAGCATGGTCCTAATATGATAAAATATACAGCTATATTCTGATATGTAAGCTCAAAGAAATAAAAAAGATGAGATGGAAATCAAGAGAAATGTATTGTTATTACCTCAAAGTGCTGAGATTGCACATGGTTATTTATTTGTTTGTTTCGTGTTTATGTGTTTTGGAAATTTCTACAATGTGCACGTGTTACTTTTACAATGGGAAATAACACTCAAGTGTTATGTATTCGTTTGTTTCTCTATGCATCCCTTAGGAAGAAAGCAGAATGGGAAACACTTCAGATGGCTGCTGCGTTGACCTGTAGGTTTGAAGAATCTCACCCCGTCCCTTCCTTGCCCTTTCATTCCATCCGGGAAAATTCGCTTTTGGCTCTGTTTGCCCCCAGTCCCACATCTCTGATCATTCGTAACCACAGGGTTGGAACAGCCTTGGGCCTCTTAGTAGAACGCGCCGTGCCCACTTCTCACTCACCCTCTTCACTGAGAACCTTCCCCACTCCATCCCTACCCCTTCCAGCCCTATCCTTGATTCCCAGAGGTCCTGCTTCCCCTTCTGCACCATTCAACTTGATTCTGCCAAGTGTGGGATAAGCAAAAAAGAAAAAAGAAAATTAGGACTGTAGGTGGGAACAAAAAGAAGAAACCCATAAAACTCAAAAGAAGCATGACTAAATGTGAGTAACCTTGGTATATCTAGGCCATGCATCCAGCAGATATGAAGTCTCAACTCAAAACAGAAAGGGACTCAAAGGGTCCTTTTTCTCTATATTTAGACCCCAGTGGTAGGAGGCAGGAGAAAGTATGTCTCAAAGAAAGTAAACAGGGTGTTCCTTCTTTGAGGACACAAGTCTTCCAAAGAAAAACACTACGTTGCAAAGTCCCCTCCAGACAGGAGCAAGAACACCCAGCTTCAAGGCAAGCAGTCACTCCCCTTTCCTGTCCCCAGAGCCACACCTGCGGAGAGCATATTTGCCTTGGCCTTTCTTACTCTCTGACTCATGGGTTTAATTAAACTTTCTATCTGGCTATGTGTCTTTAACTACACTTAAAAAAAAATCCCAGCTGTGGCTTTACAACTGACATACACACCCGGTCTAGTGGCCCATTTATAATCACAAATATCAGGGGTGTGACGACAGAGTTAAAGGTGTTACTTATTAAAACAGCATTATAAGAGAATCTCTGATTCTCTGTAAAGTTTTCTTTTTCAAAACTTGGGGTATTTGTCTCTCTTCCTGTTGCTATTTCAGGCAAAAGCACTGCCAAGTGGAGTTTTCCATATTTGACTTAAAAGGGGGTGGGGGAAGGTAAACGTTGATCTCTGTTATAACCTTAGTGCCAACAGCTGGCCTGAAATTCGTGTTCACAGCCAGATTTTCAAATTCCGGTAACCAGGAGCCCGCCATGAAAAGACTCCTACAAATGTCTCTCTGAGGTTTCTGGCCAAGAGGAGTGAGAACCTTTGATCTTCCCCAAAGCCAAGAGGATTTAAGGATGGGGCAGACACAGACATTGGACTGGCAAAGACCTTGGCTGGGAGTGCTATTCCAAAGCATGGCAGAGGTGAAGTCTCTCCATCGATGGATTTGCAGACCACCTCACCACAGGGCCAGGGTGAGCTGGATTTCAGAGCAGTTGCCTGTTTATTGCACCACGTCGCATTCAGGGAGCGACCAGCCAGCTGGTCTGTCTGCCCAAAGAGGCCCAACCCGGCTTCAGCCACCCTCTCTCTCACAGGCATCTTGGCTGCTCTCTTAAGAACCTCCCTTCCTTGCCTTTTGGATGGAAGTGGCTCCGGATTGCTGTTATTTTTCCAAACTCCTCTGTGCACAAACAGCGTGTTTGGAAAAGCCCAAGAGGGCCAGAAGTCTGCCGTGTGGGCCACCGACCGTCACTGGGAGAGCAGCACTGGGCAGTTTCCGTGGCTATTACCCAAGTAACTGAGACCCACCCCACCCCTACCCTGCCACCTCTCTCTCTTCTCTCTTCTCTCTCTCTCAAGAACTTGGCTGCAGAGAGTTCAGACCGTAGGGGTGAGGTAGTTGAGATGCCTTCACTTCTAAGGATGTTTCTTATCAGGGTCTGAAGGAATCCTCCCTGCTTCCAAAAGTCTCAAAGGAGACAAGGGCGTCCCACGGGTGGGAATCAGTCCCTTTTCAGAGCTCTTCTCCAGAGCTGCATTCTTAAATCTATAAACTGCATTCTTAAACTTCCCCTTTTCCCACTGCTCTCTACCCCATCTTGAGTGCACGCTGTTGTCCACAGAGTACTCCTGCCCTGGAGAGAAGCTCTTGAAGATTGAAAAGTCACTGGAAACCAATTGTGGGAGATTGTTACCACCATGAGAACCGCTGTGATTCAGTGGGGACCCACCAGACCCTGTGTCTCGGCTGCCTGCTGTCCACCAGTCCCACCTCTCAAGGCCAAGCACAGAATAGACACCAAAGATTGTGAGGAATATTATTTTTTCAAAAGCGTTTGAAAAGACTTTGTTAAAAAAAAATGAAAAAAGCACAATATTCTTATTAAAATACCTGAAAGATTCCTGTCTAATGAAGAACCCAGAGTAACGAATGGAGGTCATCTGGTAGGTTTAAGCCGTGTTCGGGTAGTCTTTTTAATGATTCCCAACAGATATTATCTTTGGAAATCAGGAATAAAAAATTAGAACTCTCAGAAATTCCCCCAGTCATAAGTTATTCTTTAAGTATTTCTAAAATTAATTATACTCTTTATTTATTAGTATGAACATCTAAAAATTTGTTTCATAAGTAAGAAATATTAAGTTCAGCAATAGTTACAAAAATTGTGGTCTGTAGCAAATATTTAAACTCTGGAAAATTCCAGCCAACATGACTGCGTATATTCAAATAATGTAACATCAGGATATCTTATTAAGGTTAGCGGCACTAGTCAGAAAGAACCGCAGTTGAAATTGCCAATTTAAGAACAACTTGTTATTTCTCGGAACACCATTCATAAGATTTGTATAAATATTTGTATAGAATGCATTATGCATACAAATTTAATATGTATTGTATTTGCAGTAGTCACTCACCATTAGAAGCAGACAGATCACAAGCACACGTTTATAACATGGTAATTGTTTATATAAGGAGGACCCACTTATTGGATCATAGCTGCTTTTTTTTTCCCTCGGAACTACTGTCCCACTTTCTGAAAAATCAGCCTTAATCTTGGACTGTGTCTGTGTTTCCTGCCCTTGAGTTCTACCGGACATCAGTGGTTTACTTCGAACCAGTAACATATCTCTGTCACTTGCAAAGTTTTAATCCTCACAGGAGAATTCTAACACTCGTCCCTGTTTTCCCAATTTTTTAATGAGTTTTTCTTGGAATTTGAGATTTGGGAAAATGGCAATTTCCCAAACCATGCTGAGAAGGAATTCTCATGTGAAAAAACTGGTCGAGGTGTGCTGTGTGCCCACAGGGAAGGCCCACCAGTGGGCACTCTGGAAGCGGGGTAGGGACTTTGATGAGGGGGCGTATCTGGGACATGGGGGCTGCAGCCAGTCCCAAGACAAAGGCTCTGTGAACTAGGAAAGCATAAGCCCATCTTCTTCAGTTTACCCTTGGTTAGAAAATGCATTGGAAGCCGGGCTCGGTGGCTCAGCCTATAATCCCGCGCCTTTGGGAGGCTGAGGTGAGTGGATTGCCTGAGCCCGCGGGTTCGAGACCCACCTGGGCAACTTGGCGAGACCTCATCTCTACAATAAATAAAAAAAATCAGCCGGGCGTGGTAGCGCGCGCCTGTAATTCCGGCTACTCGGAA
>CAUYQG010155809.1:0-15901 GCA_963574415.1 Tarsius wallacei
GGGGAGGGGTAGGAAGGGGAGGAAGAAGACACTTTGAGGTTGACAAAAGGTTGTTTTACTCTATAACATTAATATATGTCTTCATACCACCATAGTCATAAAATATAATTTTTAGTATATTTATGGAAGAAATGATTCACAAAGGCTAAAGACCTGTGAAAGTCATAACGTGGCCCTGGTGGGAGGCGGGGGATAGGGACTGGGGAGTCCTGTCCTCTTCCTGAAGAATCTCTCTTGACTTCCGTCTCCATCCCCACACACCCCAGTCCCCCCAGCCCCCTCAACCCTGGGGCAGTGTGCACCATGGTCTTTTTCCTCCCACCCGGCTCTTCTGTCATCCTCTGCTTCTGCCCTAGGTTTGAAACATCTCCCATCTGATGGCCTTTCTAGACTAAGGGAGAAGCATGGGAGAGGGCACAGGCTGCATGCCTCACTGTGCACTTTTAGCCCTGGAGGGAGAGAAGCCTGAGGCTAGGCTTCCTCATTTCACCTCCCTTATCTCTGAACACTTTCAGCACGTGGCCTTTCAGCACTTACTCCTTGCTTTGATTAGGATTCTTTGGTTCTGAGCCATGTGAACTAATTCCAGGTGTAAAAAAAAATTCCAAAGGCAATAGGGAGATTATGGAGAATTCAAGAAGAGGTGAAAGACCAGGCTTTTTAAAAGGCTGACATTAGGGCAGCATTGGTGGGGGCAGGGGGGGTGACCTTGGGGTCAAGACCCAAATGGTAGAGTCTTTGGGGCATCGCCAGCGGCAGAATGGTCTGCCCCAAGTGCTTTTGGTACTTACATCCTGCAGGTCGGATGGAGAGTTCCAGGAGCGAGGGTCCTCCTGGGTGGGCTTTGGTCATGGCTCACCTATTCTGATGGGCGAGTACTCTCCTGGCTGGAGAGTGCCCCCAGAGCTGCACACGAGTGAAGGGCCAGGGCTTCTCCCCAGATGAAGGTGAGAGTGGTGTTTGCCTGAAAGGGGAACTTGCGTTTGCCTATAGGTGTCGTCTCTGATCTGGTTTTATCTTGTATTTTCTGATTGTCTTCTGAATCTGTGTCTTAGACCCCCACCGGGACCCTAAGCGTCGGGAGAGAAAAGCTGTGTCTTAGCCTGCTCGGTATCCCCCAAACTGCTTGGTGTAGACAGTAGGAGCTCAAAGACTGCTCTGCTGAACATTCTATTTCCTTGTCCATTCAGCACCTTTGTACCAGGTGCTATGTGTAGAAGTGGGCAGAACAGGGTCCCTGTGTTCTTGTTTCTCGGAAAATAGCAGAAGGAATCAGACATTCAGCATATCACACAACTGTATGTGAAATGACCACCCTGGAGCATGTCACAAGGAGGCAGCAGAGCCTATAGTCAGGGGTGCTGAACTGCAGGGGGACATCAAGAGACTGTTCCTCACTGAAATGGTGGCTGAGCTGAGATCTGCAGGTGAGTGGGAGCCGTCTGGGGAAGCAGTGAGGGACTTTCTAGGCACAGGAAGGGCCCTGAGGCTGGAGGGAAGGTGGCCTCGCTGGAGCAGGAGGGGCCCCATGGCTGAGGTGGAGCAGGCTGGGGGACAGTGGGGGACAGGAGAGAGAGAGGTGGGCTGCAGTTCATGAGACTTTGCACACACGGGAGGTTGGCATTCTCCATGAGTAGCCAGAGAAAGATTTTGAACAGGGGAGGAACCAGTCTGGATTTCAATTTGATTAAATCAAAAGAGTTCTCTGGATATGCCAAGGTCAGCCAGCCTTCCAGTTCCCTTGAAATGTGTGTCTGTATGTGCACACCATGTGTGAACATACATTTAAGTTGTTTAATGTAGGGTGGTGCTAAGAGATCTTGAATGCTGTCATCCCAAAAATAAAGTCTGTGAGGTAAGGAATATGTTAAATAACTTCCCTCAATTATTACATCATGCATATACACAGGTGTGCCTCGTTTTATTGCACTTGGCTTTGTTGTGCTTTGTGGATATTGCATTTTTCACAAATTGTAGATTTGTGGCAACCCTGTGACAAGCAAGTCTTTTGGTACCATTTTTCCAACAGTGTTCCTGACTTTGTATCTCTGTGACACATGTTGGTAATTCTCACAATATTTCAACCTTTTTCATTGTTATGATATCTGTGATATCTGTTGTTATGATCTGTGCTTGCTGGTCTTTGATATCACTATTGGCCCATATAGCAGGGCAAACTTAATCAATTAATGTTGTATGTGTTCTGACTGCCCCACTGAGCAGCTGTTCCCCTATCTCACTCTTCCCTAGGGCTTCCCTATTCCCTAAGACACGACAATGTCAAAATTAGGCTGAATAATAACCCTACAACGGTCTCTAAGTGGTCAAGTAAAAGGAAGAGTCACAGATCTCTTACCTGAAATCAAAAGCTAGAAATGATTAAGCTTAATGAGGAAGGCATGTCAAAAGCTGAGACAGGCTGAAAGTTAGTCCTCTTGCACCAAACAGTTGGCCAAGTTGTGAATGCAAAGGAAAAGTTCTCGAAGGAAATTGGAAGTGCTACTCCAGAGGACACCCAAATGATCAGACAGCAAAGCAGCCTTATTACTGATAGGGAGAAAATTTGAGTGGTCTAGATAGACGATCAAACCAGTCACAACATTTCCTTACATGGCAGCCTAACCCAGAGCAGGACCCTAATTCTCAAGTCTATGGAGGAGCTGCAGAAGAAAAGTTTGAAACTAGCAGAGGTTAGCTTTAAGGAAAGGTTTTGAGGTTTAAGGAAAGAAGTCATTCCCATGACATAAAAGTGCAAGAGGAAGCAGCAGGTGCTGATGGAGAAACTGCAGCCAGTTCACCTGAAGATCTAGCTAAGATTCTTGATGGAAATGGCTACACTAAACAACAGTGTTCTCTGTAAGTGAAACAACCTTCTCTCAAAAGAAGATGCTATCTAGAACTTTCATAACTAGAGAGGAGACGTCAATGCCTGGCTTCAAAGCTTCAAAGAACAGGCTGACTCTCCTTGTTAGGGTCTAATGAAGCTGGTGACTCTAAGTTGAAGCCAATGCTCATTTACCGTTTCAAAAATTTTAGGGTCTTAAGAATGATACTAAATCTACTCTGCCAGTGCTCTGTAAATGGAACAACAAAGTGTGGATGGCAGCATATCTTTTTATAGCCTGGTTTACTGAATATTTTAAGACCACTATTGAGACCTATTGCTCAAAAATAAGATTTCTTTGAAAATATTACTACTCATGGACAATGTACATAGTTACTCAAGAGTGCTAATGGAGATGTGCAAGGAGATTAATATTGGTTTTTTTTTTTACACCTACTATACAACATTCATTTTGTAGTCCATGAATCAAGGAGTCATTTGGATTTTCAAGTCTTATTATTTATACGTTTTGTAAGGCTAATAGCTGCCATGGATGGTGACTTCTTTGATGTATCTAGGCAAAATAAAAGGACGATATTCTGAAAAGGGTTCACCCTTCTAGATGCTATTAATTCATGGGAGGAGGTAAAAACATTAACATTAACAGGAGTTTGAAAGAAATTGATTCCAACCCTCATGAATGACTTTGAGGGGTTTAGGACTTCAATGAGGAAGTAACTATAGATATGGTGGAATTAGCAAGAGAACTAAAATTAGAAGTGGAGGCAAAAAATGTGGTTGAATTGCTGCAATCTCATGATAAAACTGGAATGGATGAGAAGTTGCTTCATATGGATGAATAAAAAAAGTGGTTTCTTGAGATGGAATCTACTCCTGGTAAAGATGCTGTGAAGATTGTTGAGATGACAGCAAAGGGTTTAGAGTATTTCATAAAATTAGTTGATAAAGCAGTGGCAGGATTTAAGAGGATTGACTCCAATCCCCTTAGAACTTCTTTGGAAGCACTGTGGGCAAATTGCTATCAAACAGCTTTGCATGCTATAGAGACATCTTTCCTAAAAGGAAGAATCTTTGACATAGCAAACTCCATTGTTGCCTTATTTTAAGAATTGCCACAGTCTCCTCAACCTTCAGCAGCCAGCACCCTGATCAATCAGTAGCCATCAATGTGGAGGCAAGACCTTCCATTAGCAAAAAGATTATGACTTGCTGAAGGCTCTGATGATTGTTAGCAATAAAGTATTTTAAAATTAAGATATGCACATTTTTTTTTGAGTTGGAGTCTCACTCTGTTGCCCAGGCTGGAGTACAGTGGTATGATCATGGCTACCACAGCCTCGACCTGCTGGGCTCAGCAGATCCTTCTGCCTCAACCTCCTGAATAGCTAGTATTATAGGCACATACCACCATGCCCGGCTAATTAAAAAAAAAAAAATTATTATAGGAACAAGGTCTTATCAAGTTGCCCAGGCTGGTCTTGAACCCCTGGGCTCAGGCAATCCTCGTGCCTCTGCCTCCCAAGGTGCTGGGATTACAGGTGTGAGCCACTGCACCCAGCTATATGTTTTTTTTAAAAGACAATGCTATTGCATATTTAATAGACTACAATATGGGTAAGCATAACCTCCAAAACATTCATGTGACTTGCTTTATTGCAATATTTGCTTTATTGCAGTGATCTAGAACTGAATCTGCACTATCTCTGACATGTGTGTTTATCAAAACATCACATTATACACTGGAAATATATACAATTTTTATTTGCCAGTTATATCTCAATAAAGTTGGGGGAAAGCCAGGCATAGTGACTCACACCTGTAATCCCAGGACTTCGGGAGGCAGAGGCAAGAGGATTGCCTGAGCCTATGTGTTCCAGACCAGCCTGAGCAACATGGTGAGACCTCATCTCTACAATAAATCAAAAAATTAGCTGGGTGTGGTGGCGTGCACTTTTAGTTCCAGATACTTGGAAGACTGAAGTGGAAGGATTGCCTGAGCCTAGCAGGTCGAGGCTACAGTGGCCATGAGCATGCCATTGCACTCCAGTCTCAAAAAAAAAAAAAAAAAAAAATGGGGGAAGCTACCATTCTCTAAAATAATAATAATAATAATAATAATAATAATAATAATAATAATAAAGTAGAGTAGCTCATCATTGCTTGTGACGTTCTTCCACCCTTTGTCCTACCTCTCCTGTAGGACGTCCCCCCTCGCCCACTTTCAATCTGCTCTCCACTAATCAGATAGAGATTAAACCTTTCCAAAGCCTTCCATCACTTTTAGAAGGTTCTCTGTCCCCTTTCCTTATGACTGCATGTCTGCCTCCTTTCTAAATGATCTCAGGGTGGCTTGCTTGATCACCCCATCTAAAGTAAAACCACTGCTCTACCCAGTTACACTTTAGTACACTGATTGATCTCAACCTTTCTTACTCTTTGGAATTACCCTGTGCGTATAGGTGTTGATCTCTCTCCTACTGCTAGAACTGAGGGCCTTTTGCATTCACTGCTGTGTCCACAGTTCCTGTGTGACACCGAGTAGGTGCTCAGTAAATATCGGATGACAGGTGTCGATATTTCAGGAATCCCAAACAGAGTAGAACGTCTCAGTGGTCCCCCAAGTCCATCTGCCACAGAAAGACAAACCCAAAGACAACACTGCAAATATATTCACTTAACAGATATCTGTGGAGCACTACTACACAAATGCAGGCACTCTTGCTGTTTGGAATACATGAATGAACAGAAATAGACAATGACTTCTGCCCTTGTACTTTAGCAGGGGAAATAGATAACAAAAAATAAGCAAAATAGGTAAATGATGTAATATGGTAGAAGGCTATGGAAAAAAGAAAAAGTAGAAAACTTACTGAAAACTGGAAACGTGGGAGGTGGGAGGGGGGAACAGTGGAGGGCAGGTTGCTTTATCTATTTATAGAGTGGTCAGGGGAGGCCTGGCTGGGAAGGTGCATCTGGGCAAAGCATGAAAGATGTGAGGGAGCGAGCTATGCAGACATCAGAGGAGGGAACAGAATGCCAAGGCTGTGGGGGAGAGGGCTCCTGCTGTGGTTTGAGGGAGGTGATGGAGGCTGTGGGAGGTGAGGACAAGCAGATGATGGAGGTGCTTGTAGACTATTGTGAGACCTTGGCTCTTGAGCAGAAGGAAGACAGATTCTGACTTCCAGTTTTTAAGGAGTCACTTTGGCTTCTATGTGGAGAATGGATTGTAGGGACAGAAATGCTGGTTGCCAGTTTTGCATCATCTAGGTGAAAAATGATGGGGCATGTGTGCATGCACACACACACGTGTGTGTAATATACATGTAATGTATATTGCATTATGACATCTGCCTTCAACTAGGGTGTTAGCTGTGGAAGTGATGAGGAATGGATGGACATCTTTGACAGGTATGTCGATAGAATTTCCTAATGGGTGGGGTGAGGGCTATGAGAGAGAGGAGTCAGATGTTTCTCCAAGGTTTTTGGTCTGAACAATTGGAAGGGTGAGGTTACCGCCCAAGGAGACGGTGAGAACTGTGAGTAGAGCAAAGAGGCTGGGGGTCAGTTTTGAACACGTTAGGGTTGAGATGTTTATTAGACATTCAGGTGGAGGTGGTGAGAGTGGAAGTGGAAGACAAGCCAAGGTAGCAAACCAGGACTGGGTTGGAGATGATAAAAATAGGCAGTAGGCCAGATTTGGCCAGGGCTATAGTTTACTGACTATGTTTTAACCCATGAGCAACTCCTCCAGATTCTCTCATTTCTTTCCGTTCTGTGAAACCCTGAAGTCTGGGAATCAAATCCTGTTATCTTCATACTCTGCTGTTCCCTCCTCATGCTTCTGTACTGCCTTGCACTGTAGTCATTTGCATTTTTATGGGAGACTACAATCAGGTCGTGATCGATCTGAGACCGGGGAATGGGTTTTTTCCCACCTCTCTTAGCCTCTTGGTACCCTAGGCGAGGCTGACACATATGATGGGGCAATAGATCACTAAGGTTTGAATCTGATATTGAAGAGGAAGTTGGGAGGGAGGGGTTTTAGAAGTTGACCCTTGGGTTCCTGGGTTCTGGCTTTCTCTGCCTTTTCTGTAGTGTTTTGAGAAAGATTCATGGGCCCAAGACTTGGCTGTGTCTCGTCTCTTCCTATGGACCAACAGTTTCTCCACTCTTATATTCTTCCAGTAAAGGTATGGATCCTGTGAACACACAGAAAGGTCATGTTTGTATTAGACTTTGGGCCACTTGAAAGCCAGGCCTGGGTTTATTTCTCTGCTGGTCTCTAACATGGCACTTCATGAGTTTTGAGTGGAGGAATGGACTAAGAGAGGGATAAGGTGTTGTGATTTCTGTTCCCCACTGGAAATCCCTTGATAATATCTCTTGGAATCACATTTCCATCAGGATGGGTACACTCTGCACCTGGCTCCACAGGGGAAGATTTACTTGGGGTTGCCTTTTCAGCACCATCTGGCAGCTGCTTGTACATGCTGTGCTTTGAGGTTTTGCTGTGGTCTGCCCCTGAGTGAAAAGGACGAGAATCATGGCTAAGCACAGCCTGGGCTTACCTTCTCTCCCAGATTTACAGTTTTTAAAGCATAGTCGCTGGTCACTCTGAGAATACCTGGCTCAGCAAGTTGCAGCCTTGGGGGCTGAGGGGGCCATTTGGGACAGCTGGCATGAGGATGCCTTGCCCGGCATTAGTGTCAGTGGCAGGATCGCCTTCTAGCATTTTCCAGTTCAGGTCAGAAATCTGGCTCTCTTGGAATTTTATTTTTGGTTGTATTTTGTAAAGTTGTACTGTTTTATTTCTATAGTTTAGTGCTTAGAACCTTGGTCAGCATATAGCAGATACACAAGGACTTAGAACCTAACTAATGAGGTGGATGTACCAACCAGGTGTACAGGTCAGATGAACAGCTCAGAGAGATGTACACATAGCAGCTGGGATGGCCGCAGTGTTGACCTTGAACAAGAGGAGTGTAGAAGCCGGGCTCGGTGGCTCAGCCTGTAATCCCGCGCTTTGGGAGGCTGAGGTGAGTGGATTGCCTGAGCCCACGGGTTCGAGACCCGCCAGGGCAACTTGGCAAGACCTCACCTCTACAATAAACCAAAAAATTAGCCGGGTGTGGTAGCACGCGCCTGTAGTTCCAGCTACTTGGAAGGCTGAGGCAGAAGGATCGTCTGAGCCCAGCAGGTCGAGGCTACTGTGGCTGGGAGCGGCCACTGCACTCCAGTCGGGGTGACAGAGGGAGACTCCAACTCCAAAAAAAAAAAAAAAAAAGAGGAGTGTAGGGACATGGCAAAAAATACATGTATAACATTTGACTTTCCAAAACTTAGCTACTAACAGCCTACTGTGGACCAGAAGCCTTAGCGATAACATAGTTGATGAGCATGTATATACTGTGTCTTTACAAGAAAGTAAGCTAGGGAAAAGGAAATGTTATTAAGGAGATCACAAGGAAGAGAAAATATATTTACTACTCATCAAATAGATGTAAATCGTCATAAAGGTCTTAATCTTCATCACCTACATGCTGAGGAGGCTGAAAAGGAAAAGGAAGAGGAAGGGTTGATCTTGTTGTCTCGGGAATGGCAAAGGTGGAAGGGAATTCATGTGTAAGTGGACCCATGTAGTACAAACTCGTGTCATTCAAGTGTCAACTGTATTTAACTTTTCTGTGTGCCTCCTGCTTCCCAGACCCAAGTCAGCCCCTCTGTGAACATCGACTCAGTTATCATTTGAGATCCTTGTCATCAAAGATGGCTGGAACTGGAAGAGGACCCTCAATATGCAAATGAGGACTGAAGTAAATTGATGTAAATGAGGACTGAAATTTCAGGTGAGGGAATAGCGGGGATGAGGTTTAAAAGCTTGAGGACTTTAGCATTAAAACTATAATTGGACATTTTTAAATGTCTTTTTTATAATGTAACAAAATGTAAGAGGGTATGAAGGAGACTTCAACCTCAGTAATAATTTCTTTTATTTTTTAAAAAAACTGTTAGGTTTACTTTGCCAGTTGCAGTGGCTCATGCCTATAATCCCAGCACTTTGGGAGGCCAAGGTGAGAGGATTGCTTGAACCAACGGCTTCAAGACCAGCCTGAGCAACTTGTGAGACCTCATCTCTACAATAAATTTTAAAAAATTAGCCAGGCGTGGTGGTGCACACCTGTAGTCCCATCTACTTGGAAGGCTGAGGTGGAAGAATCGCCTGATCCCAGCAGGTCAAGGCTGCGGTGGCCATGAGTGTGCCATTGCACTCCAGCCTGGGTGACAGAGTGACACTCCTACTCAACAAACAAACAAACAAACAAAAACCTTACAGCAAATAAAGTGTTTATGTTTTCATTCTGTTTGTATAGATCTTTAAAAAATAACTTTTACTGATGATATTCACATACCATAAAATTCATCCATGTAAAGTGTACATTCAGTGGTTTTTAGTAAATTCACAGGTATGAGTGACCATCACCAAAGTCAAATTTAGAGCATTTTCACCACCTCACATGAAACTGTACACTTTAGGTCTCACCCACCTCTTATCCCCCCATTTCTTCCAGCCTTGGGCAACCACTAATCTGCTTTCTGTCTCTCTCTGCTTATCTATCCTGGATATTTCATATAAAAAGAATCACAGACTTTGTGGCCCTTTTGTGACCTGCTTCCTTCACGTTGCATAATGTTTTCAAGTAATTTCAAGTGTCATCCATATTGTTTCATGTGTCAGTGCTTTATTCCCTTCTATGGCAGGTACACTTCTTTATGCTTTTCTGTAGTTATGGAAATTTCCTCACCTGGCAAGACAATCTGTTGTGGTTATGTTGAAATAACGTTCTCATCTGTGAGAGCTAAAGAAAGCAGTGAAGGTGGCTGGGAGTGTGGGTGGGTTATTGACAATCTCAATGTGGAGGTGACATTTGGGCACAGATCTGTTAGAGCTGAGAACACCTGAGAGAAGGTGCCCCAAGCAGATGGGATGGCAGGTGTAAAAACCTTGAGATAGATCAAGGAATGTCAGGGTGGACAGTGGGCAAGGAGGAAGTAGCAGGAAGGGAAGTCTAAGAGGTACTGGTCTGGGGTGGGCTATGGAGATCACGTGTGACCTAGTAGACGATTGAAAGGGATTTTCTTAAGGGTGAAAAGAGAAACTGTGACAAGGCTTTGAATGGGGAAGTGCCTTCACTGACGTACAAATTCAAGGACCCCTGTGGCTGCGGTGTTGACAATGGACCATCAAACTAGAAGGCAGAGGCAGGAAGTCCAGCTTGGAAAGAGTGAGTGTGACCTTGAACTGGACTTAAGTGCAGGGAGATGTGACCAGAGTCGGGATCCATTTTGAAAGTAGTACTCACAGGATTTACTGATAGATTCAATGTTGAGGGTGGTGGAGTGCAGGAGAAGAGTTGATATTGATTTAAGAGGCTGCCCTGATTGACCCTTGAGATGGAGTGGCCATTGACTGAGATGGTAGGGACTTGGGAGGGGCGCAGATGAGGGGGTGGGACAGATCAGTGATTTGGTTTCGATAATGTTCTTTCTCTGCCTTTGTCTTTTTCATTTCAAAACCTCTCATTGGTTTCGATGATATTCTTTCTCTGCCTTTGTCTTTTTCATTTCAAAGCATCTAACTCTGACTCAGCCTCTGTGTTATTAAAATGACTAGGCTTGGGTCTCTGCTTACATGTCATTTCTCTCAGGAAGCTCTTACCCATTCTCCCACAGCTGGGCTGGGGTCCTTCTGCCTCCAACAGCCCCTTGTGCTTCCCGCAGCCTGGCTCAATGTACGTTACTGCCCAGAGTGGGCAGGGCAGTGATACCCTAGGCTGGCTGTCCATCCTGGCTGGCTGAGGCCACCCATGAACATTACACATCCCTGCTGGGAGGAAGGGGTGCTCACCATTAGTTTCGTGGCCTTTCTGCCTGCACAGCCTGGCAGTACTTTCCTTCCTCACACTGAAATTTTCTAATTCAATGTTTAAGACAAGAAGGAAGTCACGTACAATCCCCACTTGTGTGACTGAGTCACCCACCACTTTCTTCTACGTGTCCCCGGCCCTTTCCCTATTTTCAAGTCCCTTTTGGGCAAAGGTATGTGTCCACATGGGAAGTGACATTGGGCCTTGATTGAAGTGAAACTCACAGGTCCCTTTTATTAATGAGTAAAAATAACCAGGCACTGAAAATGAGAGAAGAAGATTTATCTTTGTTTTAAGAGTTAAAACATCTCCTGGGAACTCTAGTGCATGACTGTGATAAATGGCTGTAAATTTTCCTCAGCACAAATCAGTATCTTAAGGTGATGAGATGCAGGCTGGAGTGACAGATTGTATTTAATATTGAGGTGACAGCTAAAATAGCATCCTCCTCATTTGCTATTTTTCCAAGTTAAAGCTTCAAAGGGAATAGCTAGGGAGACAAGATACATTTGTCATCTGCGATTTTCACTCCCTTTCAAAGGTTAATATTGCTGTGGTGCTCAAAGAAAAAAAAACTCTGCAAAAGTATATGTTCTAAATATGCATTTTCCTTCAAGTGGCTAAAAGTAAAGTCCGTGTCGTTTGACCCTTTATTTTCCATGAAAATCCCCATGCACGGTCCTGTTACTGTAGCTAACAGCTATGCTAAACAGAGATGCCATATTGTCAGTGTCTTCAAGTGGCATCTTTGTTTTTTTGTGTGTGTCCCAATTTCCCTGTCTCATAAAACCCTTTCAGAAGCCTTTTAAGATCAAACATTATGCAGTCATGGGTTTTGTTAATAGATGTATAATGTCAAGGTACCTATGCTCCTGGACCCACAGGAAGGGCAGGCTGCCTTTCCTGGGAGGGATCTAGCCCCAGTGCAGTTAGAGGAGAAGGACCCCGAGGAATTGGAAGGTCACACAGGTCTAGAAACCTTTCTGTATGAAACAGTTGAGCATGATGGGGCATTTCAGAGAAGAATTAAAATGGGGCCTGGGAGCTGTTTTAAGACACCTAGAAGGTTTTGAGCAGGGGGGAGAATCTTGTTTGGCATATCATATCCGAGGCGAGGAACCAGGGTGGTAGGTGAAGAGTCTGGCCTGTGCACCAGACAGACCTGTGTCCAAATCTCAACTGTATTGTTTCATCTTTCATTCAGCAACTCTTGGTGAAGCGTCTGAGCCAGGCACTTTTTTAGGACAGGAAGATAGTAGGTAAAGGATGGAGAAGGTCGCTACCCTATGGAGTTTACATCTTCGTGGGGAAGCCAGAAACAATCCCATTTTCACTTGAAAGGTGGCACAGCAATTAAAATAGAGAGGAGACTGGGGTGGAAGGGACAACTGGGAGGAGGATGCTCAGAGGCTGCTCTACAAGGGGCCGTGTTTGGGCTGAGACCTGAGTGATGAAAGGGAGCCAGTCACATGAACACCAAGGGAAGGGGCATCCCAGGCGGGGCAGAACCCACACGAAGACTCTCAGGTGGGGACAAGCCTGATGATGCATTCCAGGGCAGAAAGGAGGGCCCCATCCTGGCTCCATCTGATTTCAGAGTTCACTCTAAACCACAGAGCTGAGCTGCACATGCCGGGGAAACCAGCAGGTACGTTCACATGCAGTGGTACAAAGTTTCATAGCCTGGGCCATGGGGAAAAGATTAGATTTCTGCAAACTAGCAGCCCGTGGTGCTAAAAATGTGCAGCATCGCGTTTCTTCTGAAAGGGCTTTTTCGTACTGTGAAGCAACTTGGGTGGGGATCCCGTTGTGCTAGTTCCTTGTGCTGGGTCCTTTTGAGTCATGATGATGATGGTGGTGATGACTCCGGTGCTGATGACAACCACCACCATTGTGACGGCTGTTCTGAGTACTTGCTGTACATCTGCCACTCTGTGTGTCATTTCCTTGAATTCCTATGAGTTGTGAGCTCTTTTTCTCCCCTTGTTGCTCTGATAACACTGAGGCTGAGGAAGGTCACACAGGATCAGTCTTATGTCTAGACCCATGCTTGTCACCAGCTTTCTGAACTGAGATTAGGAAGAAATGAGTTTGGAAGTAGAGTTTAGAAACTCACCATGTCGGGGATACTGACATATGTACTATGTGTGATTAACATAATTAAAAAAAAAAAACCAACACGGTTCTTGTCTTGAATAAAGTATTCATCCAACAAGGCTCTGCATGATGGTGATGGCCAGGGGCACATGTGGGCATATTTGGTTGAAGGGGTAATGTACCCAGTAGGCGAATTCTTCAAAGTGAACTAAACATCATCCTCTCATAAAATATTACAATCTTTAATTTTTGACTTAGTAAATGCCTTGAGGCAAAAGAAAAATATAGATTTGAGGCCATCTTTATCTACCTCTAACCCCCGATATCTAATTTTGGAGAAAGAGCCCTAACGGAATAGATTCTAATTCTTCTTCTGTGGATTGGAGAGATTTCTCCTCCTGGGATTAGCTTTCTGGCTTGTGAAATCGATTTGAGAAGCCAGAGCTGAGCTAGCTGAGGACCGAGGTCTGGCTCAGACCCGAGGCCCTTTGATTCCATTGTGGAGTTGGGCTCCCAGGACCTGAGAATGGCACCGAAGAGGCACCTGCTCGTGTTTTGTCTTGAATGTCTTTGTTTTGATTTAATCCAGTTGGGAACTCGGGCTGCTGACATACCCTGTGCATTCACTGGGGAGCGAGGGTGACTCCCACCGCATGCTCTTTCTTTTCAAGGCCGCACTCTGGCTTCCCAGGAAGAGATGGATTGTCTGGGAGGCACACTGCGGCTCGGAAGCCTGCAGCCATCCATCACTGCGACACCTTCTTTATGGGCAGAACGACTTTGGCGATGCTTACGTCAATGTCAGCCCAGGGTTCTTGTGCCAGCCGTGAGCCTGATATCTGAGGGCACTTTGAGCAGCTACTGATGCTCCACTCATGGTTAATCAAGGGATTGTATGAAGGAGGTAAAATGTGTGGGTTAATTGGGGAGAAACTGGAGCCTTCCCACAGGAGGGTTGGCATAACGAAGGGATGGGGGCTGGGAAGTGCTTGGTATTTTCTGGGAGAAGATCCAATGCAGAAAAGGTAGAGGCTTGAACTAACAGGTGGACCATATAAAGCACCTGCTAGGACTGGCCCTTGTGCTAAATGCTTCGCGTGGACCATTTTTATTAAATCCTCATAGCAACCCCTGAGGCAGGTATTATCGTCACGTCCTTGTCACATCCATTTGACAGATATGGATGCTGAGACGCTGAGTGTTTCAGTCACTTCCCCAAGGTTATGATCATAGCGGGTTGGAGACAGGATTTGAACAGGCAATCAGACCCTAGAGTCTGACTCATAACTGTTACCCTCTACTGTTCCCTTACCCGCACTCTCTCCCTGTGTATTATACATCCACACTCTTTGCCATGTGACTTCGCTCCGTGGGAAAATCCTGCCCTTCCACTTACCATTTGATGTTGGACTTGGTCATATAATTTGGCTTGACCAATGAAATGTTGCTGGATGTGACTCAAGCAGGGACTTTAAACATGCTGGCATGATTTAGCTTGGAGTCTCATGTCTTTGCCACCTGCTTGGAAAAGAACATGCCCCCGGGAAGCTGTTTTTTCATGCAGTTTGACCTAACCCAGCCTGAAGTCAAAGCACGCCCCAGCAGCAGGGTACAGCTTGCCTACAGAGCAACACGTGAGAAAGAAATGCTTTCCGTAAGCCACAATGGGTTCTGCTCAACCATTTTCCTCTTCCTTTCCTTTTTCTTGTCCCTTCTTCCACTTCTTCCACACATACTTTGCGGCAGATACTGGAATAGGGTTGGGGAAAACATAGACACAGTCCCTGTCCTTGTAGAGCCCAGTCTTGTGGGGGAGTTTGTTGAGAGGCAAGTAGACTAAAGTAATACGCTTGAAACACAAGCAAAGCATGAGAGTCATGGACTCCGTCACTGGAGAAGGTTTTACGGAGGTGATAACATTTGGCCTGGGTTTTGCAGGATTCATAGGAGTTTGCCAGAATTGATATTTCTAGAGCAAAGGAAGTGCTGGATTTAATCATCTCTGCATCCCTGGTCATCCTATAATAGCCACTCAGTCTTGAGGTGGAAAGAGGAAACTCCAGCAGTCCTTAGGGGGTCCTGGACTGATCCTTCTTGGCCAGCCAAGATAATTCCCATAGATCAGCCCCAAGGCCTTGTCCTGGGCTCTGTACCTTTAGTGTCTTAGCCACTCCCAGACCCCTTGCAAAGCTTGTCTTATTTGTCTGGACTTGAATGAAACAAGAAGAAAACCCCTTAAGTTCCCAGTAAAATCCTATGGTCAGAGTATTCTGTGTGCAGAATTCTTGGTTTTCTACTGATTAAATAATGAAAGGACATTCATCTCTGTTTGTGCTGGAAGAATTCAATTTTTCCAATTAATGTTAGTGAATTGAAAAATATAAGGAAATGATTGTTTCTGTGAAATCAAAGCAGTCACCATATTTTTATGACACAGTTGTAATGGCCCAAAAACATGGCTATGATTGGATTTGTAGACTGTAAACATAAATTAGTAATTCTCCCTCCAAATGGCACTGCAGTGTCCCTGATGTGTTTTAATTGCTGTGCTTTGCAGTGCAGGAAAACCTGGCCACATGTGACTGGAGCAAATTGCTTCTTTGGGAACTGGCAATATTTTTCAGCCAGAGGGGCATGTGTGTTCACAGACATTTTTTTTTCTTGAAAAATGTTGTGATTATTTGGGCAATGGGTATACCAGAAGCCCAATCTCCACCAGTAAGCAATATGCCCACATGACGAAATAAAACATGCCCCTGATTCTAAAATAAAATAAATAAAATAAAATAAACTAGTTTTTATCTGCTCAGTTGTGTTATTTTCTCCAGCAGTGGTCATGGCCAGGGGAGGTAAACCCAAGGAGAAACAGGGGCCCAGGAAAATGCTGCCGCAGG
Source organism: Tarsius wallacei (assembly GCA_963574415.1). Taxonomy (NCBI): domain Eukaryota; kingdom Metazoa; phylum Chordata; class Mammalia; order Primates; family Tarsiidae; genus Tarsius; species Tarsius wallacei. The sequence continues at coordinate 15,762 of CAUYQG010155809.1, forward strand.
GTTTCCCTGGGTCAGTCACTCAGAACGTCCCCATCATTGTGCAACAACAATTCATCATTCTTACTAAGTCCAGAAGCAATTATACTGCAACCCCTCCAAGAAAGGGCTACTTCCCATTCTTCACATCCCGCTACTTTTTT
>CAUYQG010155812.1:0-22170 GCA_963574415.1 Tarsius wallacei
CAGTGGCCGCTCCCGGCCACCGCAGCTTCGACCTGCTGGGCTCCGGCGATCCTTCCGCCTCAGCCTTCCAAGTGGCTGAAACTACAGGCACGCGCTACCACGCCCAGCTAATTTTTGATATATTGTAGAGATGAGGTCTCGCCAAGTTGCCCAGATGGGTCTTGAACCCGCAGGCTCAGGCAATCCACTTACCTCAGCCTCCCAAGGTGCGGGATTACAGGCTGAGCCACCGAGCCCGGCTGCTTCTAATTTTATTAATGAAAATACACATTTCCAAATAAATAAATTTGAAAATATAGTGAAATCCATCACAGTTAAAACTGCATTAACTAGATAGCTTAGGTAGACACTATGTTACTTTTGAACCCACAGATTTATAAATTTTTAAATAAAATTCTAATGATCATAAAAGGCAGAATAATAGAGATTGCAATATTTCACTATTCTAATTTTAAAAAATTAAAGGACAATTTCACTTTGAAAATCTTCACATTTGCAATCTAAAATGAAAAAGAATATTAACTTTGCATTTCAATATTTTATAAGATAAAAAACTCCAAAATCATGCATAAGCTATATGGTTATTCATTTTCAGTTTGGGCATGAGGAATACAAGATGTATAAAGAGAAGAATAACATGAGAGAGCAAATTGAGGTATGTCCTAAATATCTTGTTTATTCACTGCAAAGGGAACATCTGTTTAGGACTGCAGATGTGAAATTTGATGACCGCAGAAACAGTGAAAACTCTGTGCTAAGGACTTATTCCTGTATAATACTGCTGAACCTTTAACATTTAACCATCAAAATTTTTAATAGTAGAGTTATTTAATAATTAAAATTGTTTGATAAAATCTTAGATTTATTCTTCTATCTGACAGGTTTATTATGTAATTAAAATATTCGCTTTGACTAACCTTGGCCAACATTGATTGTAATTTGAGCTCATTCACCATTTGGTCAAAACATATAATTGATTTACCTCTATCTTATGAGGATCAGTGTGTTTAACTGGCTTGTAGAAGTGACCTGAAAGAATAGAACCTGGAATAGCTTAATTTGATTATATTATTGGGAATCATTAAAAGAATGGGAATGCTAGAGGGCAGGTTGTGGATAGTATATATGAACCATCCAATGATAGGACAATAAAAGGTAGAGGTAAATTTTATTTACTCTGCAACTTGCCTAAGGCTAATTCTGAGGCTCACAATTATTGGTAAATTGTACATTTAACTGTGACACTTGATGAAACAGATCTATATCTGTAGATCAGTTTGTCTATCTGTCTATCTGTTTGTCTATCTCTCTGTCTATCTATCTATCTATCTATCTATCTATCTATCTATCTATCTATCTAAGCTAGAGAATGTGTGCCCTTATAAGTCAAAGCTAAATTCACTGTTGATGTGCAAAATATTATAATATATTTAATTTAATTAAAAAGGAAACACCTAACTATATTACAGAGATTACAAAGTGAACTAATAGAAATTTTAGACTTTGTGGTTTTAAAATATAAATCAGGTCTTTGTAATTGTGAAAATACCATGGTTGCGTGGTGGTCATGCAGTAGAATTGATTCAAATAAAAATGTTAATAATGCAAAAATTAATGTAACTTTGCATGGCAACAGTACATAATTTCATTATCTAGCCTAATATAGTATTTCAATCAAATTAAAAAGCTGATATCCTTTGCAGTGTGCCATCTCAGAGGATATTTTGCAATAAAATATGAATAACATAGGACTTTGGTTCCTAACTAATTTGCCCATTGCGAAGTGCCATCCCTCTTTGCTCCTTTTCATGCACATGTGCCTGTTTGCTTCAGTGTGCACACATTTGCATACACATATACACATCTGCAAAGCTCTGCTTTGCAGCTTCTATATTAGTTCCCACAGGCTAATCACATGGTTTTCATAGAATTTGCAAAGATTAAATAGAACAGAACTTCCTTGATTTATCTACATCGATAGTTTTCAGTATGCAGAAAGCTAATAGTAGGTCACGGTATATCACTTGGTACACTCTGATTACACCGTGTGTTCATTTCAGAAAGTTAGGGACAATTTGGAAAATTTTATTCTATTTAGTCATTTAAGTTGCATGTTCAAAGTGCAAGTAACTTTTACATTCACATAGAATATTATTTTGCTTGTATATAACAGTCGCTGACACCTGTGATGGGCTGGATAATGGCCTCCCAAAAATGTTCATATTCTAACCCAGGGAACCTGAAAAAATGTTACTTTATATGGCAGAAGGAACTTTGCAGATGTGTTCAAGTTAAGGATTTTGAAATGGGGAGATTATTCTGGATTATCTAGGTGGGCCCAGTATAACCACAGTGGATCCTTAGAAGAGGCAAGAAGTTCAGAGTCAGCAAGAGAAAGAAATGGAAGATACTCTGCAACTGGCTTTGAAGATACAAGGCGGGGTCATACGCCAAGGATTGTAAGTGGCCTTTATAAGTTAAAGGAAAAGATAATGATTCCTCCATGGAAACTTAAGGGAAACTAGTCTTATCAATACTTTGACTTTAGCCTGCTAAGACTGATTTTGGACTTCCTACCTCCAGAACTGCTCAGTAATAAATTTTTGTTGTTTTGAGCCACTGAGTCTATGGTAATTTGTAACCCTAGAAAATTTATGCCACCTGCAGCCTTAGGAAACTAATATGACTCCCAAATCTTTATGCAACTTGGGACTTATGTAATAACTATACTTTAAGATAACTCAGATATGAACTATATATTTCATATTTTTAGTTGTAAGGAGAAATAGTTATAACTGAGTTTTTATCCTTAATTATTGCTCTAGAACAGTAGCATGAACCTTATTTCAATAATACAATCATTTGTTAATATGACAGGTAATACATACAGATCATAAAAAGAATCCCCATTTTACAAAGCATCGACTTTACATATAGGAGATATCACCATTTCACAGTCTGTGGAGGAAAGCAAGTATCTATGCCACCAACTTGCTTATGTAGGTATGATAAACAGAATTATGAAAAGGGTTCATTAGGAAGACAGAGGAAGGAATGATTTATTTCATCTGGTATTTGGGCTCAAAAACTTAATGGTGTGAGGAGGGAAAGAAGAAGACATACTATAGCACAAACAATTGTGTAGATCCTTGATATAGCAAGTCTATACTGCTTCCATCAATACCTGTTTGATCATGTGACTTTCCTCAGTGAAGCCACAGTACCTACAGGAGAAATAAAGAGCAAAAGCTTCCATGACTTTTCTCCTTTCCACCTTCCATGGTGGGACGACTCTTAGACTCCAGCAAGAGGAACTTGTGTTTTGAGCACCATAATTGGCTGGAATAACTTTGGCCCTTCTTCAGTTGTGTTTTCCCTCAAGCACATGTTGTTTCTGGAACCAAGGACTGAGCCTCCTTTTAGACCATGCTTGAATTAATCAGGACTCTAATTCCACCCCCCAAAATGTCCCTAGCCTGTTTCCAGGGCTGGACTGTCCTCTTTTACAGGTCTGTCCTTTCTAGAGTGAACTCTTTGCCAATGTGTTTTCACTTAGGCCTAAGGGATGACCCAGAAATGGCTGTTCTCAGGAAGTGTGGTTGGCGCTTGATAGTACAGGTTACAGTGTGTGAGAAACTCTTCACATTAAAGGGAAGAGCCAGGGAAGAAAGAAAAGCAGGACTGGCCAGAATGTGGAGCCTGTCTCTCTACACACTACCATGCTCTGCCATGAAACTCAAAGACTACAAGAATTCTAAATCCCAATCTGTCCTCTAAGTTGTTAAGACTATATTTGAAATTGGAGGTGGCTAGAGCATATTATTTAAAAGTAGCTTAGTTTGATCTTTACCATGTAAATACTTAAATATGCAGTATGCAGGCTTCATTTATGTTTTTACTCTGAGTCCTGAAAATGTTGGAAAGAGACCTTTTCTCCAGGATCGTTTCCCTTGTTTCTCAGTCATTCTGGGAGCTCCAGACAAATCCAGTGACCTTCAGATTCTGTAGCCGTCCATGCTGCTTGCTACTTCTGCATGTGTTACCTCCTCTGCCAGCAAGACCTTTTCCTACTCTTCAGCTTAAGAGTTTGACACACATTCTTCAAGACCCAGACCAAAAGTTATCTCTGACTTCCTCATGTCAGAGTTAACTGCTTCCTTACCGGTGCTCCTTTGGATCCTTTGATTCCTAATACAGTTCTTATATTTCTGACTAGAATGTGATGTCCTTGATGAAAAGGAACCCTTTTTATTCATTTTGTATTGCCAAGCTCCTCATAGTCAGCATTAGTACTTTATGTTTCTCACATATATGAATAGAGGGAGATGAAAATTACTTAGTTTTATTCCTCTTCTTGGTCTCAATAGAAAACATCTACATTAGATGCATGGGTGATTAAGGCTAAAAAGTCAGCTTTATAAATGAAGTCCCCATAGGCCCAAAGTGCTTGTCTCTCTGGTGGCACTGTTGAGAGTGTGATTGGATTTTGAGGCTGAAGTAGGGTGGGGAGCCCTACCTCCTTTTCCCAGATCTCAGCCTTGGGACCCATGGTCAGAAGAGCCTCTGTGTATGCTTCCTATTCAGCTGCATGGAACATCATGGCGCCACACACACTCGAGAATGGCAGGCTAGACAGCATCCCAGAAAATGCGAGGAGAGAGTTCCTGTCTTACCGTCTTACCTCAGGAATGAAGGTTTTGGGCCTGACCTTGGTGTGCCCTCTACGTGGGTTGGGGAAGGAACATGCATGGTCCAGAAAATCCTAGACCTTATTTTCTGATACATCCATCATGCCAATGTGAGGGAGTTGTAGATGGTGAATCTGTGTTTCACATCAGAGAAACAATAATTGGAACCCCTGGAACCACAATTTACTCCAGTCACAAAATTACTCCTCTTTGAGATGGGGGGAGAGGAATAGAGGAGAAAAGGAATGAGCAAGCAGTAGAGAGAGACAGACACAAAATACTTCCTCTAAACCTTGTTGAGTTGTGGAGGCCATGGACATTTTCTGGTGTGTGGGAAGATTAATAAAATCCCCTAGGGATTAAGTATAATCCTCTAAAGATAGACAGCCAATATGTTTTTGTCAAACAGCTTATTGTTGTCATGACTGAGAAACCTTGTGTGAGGATCACCCTCTGTTCTGTCTTCCCATTTGTCTCTCCGTCTAGTTTTGTGCAGTAGGAGGCTAATCTTTATAGATTGTTTCAAAGTACTCCCATACTTGTGGCTTTTAGTTGGATTTGACAACAAAAGGTTTTCTGTAGACAGTTGTAATGCAGGTGACCTCAAACAAAGCATCCACCAACAATCACTGGGGAGAGGAGAACCTATTTAGTAAATGGTGCTGGAAAAACTGGCTGACCACATGCAGAAGACTGAAACAGGACCCCTACATATCACCATACACAAAAATTAACTCTAAATGGGTCAAAGACCTAAACATAAAACCTCAAACTATAAGAATCTTAGAAAACTCAGGAGACATCCTTTAAGAAACTGGAATAGAAGATGGTGAAATTAATTGATGAATGTTGTGTGTGTTCTGACTTTTCCACCAATCGTCCTTTCCTTCATCTCTCTTGTCCTCAAAACCTCCTTACATTGAATTATAAGTGTTCAAGTGAAGTGAATGGTCACATTTCTTACTTTAAATCAAAAGCTAGAAATGATTAAGCTTAGTGAAGAAAGCATTTCAAAAGCCAAGGTAGACTAAACAAAAGGTAGACAACGCCTCTTGCAACAAACAGCCAACTTGTTAATGAAAAATAAAAAGTTCTTGCTGGGTGCTGTGCCTCACTCCTATAACCCAGCGTTTTGGGAGGTGGAGGTGAGAGTATTGCCTGAGTCCAGGGTTTCAAGACCAGCCTGGGCTACTTGATGAGACCTCATGTCTACAGTAAAGTAAAAAAATTAGCCAGGCATGGTGGCACACGCCTATAGTTCAGTTACTTGTGAGGCTGAGGTGGAAGGACAACCTGAGCCCAGCAGGTCAAGGCTGTGGTGGCTGTGAGCATGCCACTGCACTCCAGCCTGGGCAAAAGAGGGAGAGGGAGAGGGAGAGGGAGAGGGAGATTCAGTGAACGCATGAATGATAAGAAAGTGAAACATCCTTATTGCTGATATGAAAAAAGTATTAGTGTGGATAGAAGATCTAACCAGCCACAACATTCCCTTAAGCCAGAATTTAAAGACGAACAAGGCCCTAACTCTTTCCCATTCTGTGGTGGCTGAGACAGGTGAGGAAACTGCAGAAGAAAAATTGGAGTCTAGGAAAGGTTGATTTGTAATGTTTAAGGAAAGATACTTCAATAGCATAAAAGTGCAAAGTGAAAAGAGCAGCATCAAGTGCTGATTGAGAAGCTGCAGCAAGTTATCCATAAGATCTAGCTAAGGTAATTGATGAAGGTGGCTACACCAAAAAACAGATTTTTAATGTGGATGAAACATCCTTCTATTGAAAGAAGATGCTAGCCAGACTTGGTGGCTCACGCCTGTAATCCCAGTGCTTTGGGTGTGGTCAAGGTGGGCAGATTGCTTGAGTCTAGGAGTTAGAGACCAGCCTGGGCAGCATAGCAAAATGTCATAGCCACACACAATTACGCAAGCATGGTGGCATGTGCCTGTAGTCCGAGCTACTTTAGGTGCAGAGGTGGAAGGATTGCCTAAGCCCAGGAGGTCAAATTGCCATGAGTCATATTCAGTGGTGACAGAGTGAGACCCTCATCCTAAAAAAAAGATGAAGAAGAAGGAGGAAGAGGAGGACAGAAGAAAGAAGAAGAAAGAAAGAGGAAAGAAAATGTCATCTAGGACTTTCATAGATAGAGAGGAGAAGTCAATGCTCGGTTTTAAAGCTTCAAAGGACATGCTCACTCTCTTAGAGGGTAATGCAGCTGGTGACATCAGGTTAAAACCAATGCTGATTTACCATCCTGAAAACCCTAGGTCCCTTAAAAATTATGTGAATTCTACTCTGTCTATACTGTCAGTGGAGCAACGTCACCTGGATGACAGCACATCTGTTTACAGCATGGTTTGCTGAATATTTTAAGCCTGTCCTTGAGACCTACTGCTCAAAAAAATAAAATATCCATTTCAAAACATTGCCTCTCATTGACAATAAATCTGGTCAACACAGAGCTTTGTTGAAGATGTACAAAGAGATTAATGTTGTTTTTATGTCTGTTAACCACAGTATCCATTATGCAGCCCATGAATCAATGAGTAATTTTCACTTTCAAGTCTTATTTAAGAAATACATTTCTTAAGGCTTTAGCTGTCATAGATAATGATTCCTCTGATGGATCTGAGCAAAGTAAATTGAAAATCTTCTGGAAAGCTTTCACCATTCTAGATACCATTAAAAACATTTGTGACTCATGGGAGGATGTCAAAATATCCAGATAAGCAAAGAGTTTGGAAGACATTGATTCCAACTCTCATGGATGACTTTGAGGAGTTCAGCACTTCTGTGAAGGAAGTAACTGCAGATGTTGAAAGAGTAGCAAGGCAGCAAGTAAAAGTAGAACCTGAAGATGTGAGTGAATTGCTGCAATCTCATGATCAAACTTGAATGAATGAGGAGTTGCTTCTTATATATGAGCAAGGAAAGTGGTTTTTTGAGATGGAAGCTACTGTTGGTGAAAATGCTGTGAACTTTGTTGAAATGACACCAAAGAATTAAGAATATTACATAAACTTAACTGATAAAGTAGCAGCAAGGCTTGAGAGGATTGATTGTAATTTTGAAAAAAAATTCTATTATGGATCAAATGCTAGCAAACAGCATCACATGCTACAGAAAGTTCTTTTGTGAAAATAAGAGCCAATCAATGGGGTAAGCTTCATTGTTGTCTTATTTTAATAAATTGCCACAACCACCCTAACCTCAGCAGCCATCATACTTATTAGTCAGCAGGCATAAACTTTTAAACAAAACCCTACACCAGCAAAGGGATTATGACTCATTGAAAGCTCAGATGATTGTTTCCTTTTTTACAATGAAGTATTTTTAAATTAAGGTATGTCCATTTTTTAGACATAATGCTATTGCACACTTAACAGATTACAATATAATACAAATATAACTTTTATGTGCACTGGGAAACCAAAAGATTGGTGTAACACACTTTATTGAGGTATTCGTTTTATTGTGGTGGCCTGGAACTAAATCTGAAATGTCTTTCAAGTATGCCTGTTTGAGGAAGATGTTGGTTTTACCTGAAGCCCTATAATTTTAATGGGTTACCCAATATTTAGTAAGTAGTGTTTTGTTTGAACATAGAACATGTCCCTGGGGAAAGTTAAGCCTGAAGTTTTTAGGTCATAGGGTGCCAAGCAGCAAATTGTGGACTTAATGTGCTAAATGACATAGTTATGGCCAGAAGGAAGGCATCATTTCTTTGTTATAACTTATGCTGGTAAATTGCTTGTTATCCTCTGAGTCAGCTTCATTTCACCTGAACTCATATAATAAGCTTTTTTTTTCCCTAACAAAGTTTCCTATATTGACTACCACATTTTTCTCTACTCGTGAACACTTGTCTATAGGAAGTTATAGAAAATATTTAAGATATGACCAAAATGTATAAGCAACACAATCAAATTTCCTTAGCCAAGATTTGAAGAAGAGGTGTGAATGCCACCGAAGACTTTTCTGGTGAAAGCCATATTTACCAGTTTATATCTTGTCCAGCAATATTAGCTTTAGAGACAACTCTATTTGAAATAACTACATAAAATGTTCATATTTAGAAAAATATATACACCTGTTATCATATATCTGTTTCTTTAAAATGAATAAAGCTATGTATATGTACCTAAATGTTAAACAATGAGAAACTAAGAAATGTTCCCAAAAAACACAAGTAATTTTATAGTGTCTACATGTCTGATTTGCCCACAACTTACTCTATATTTGTAAGTTGGCAATCTCTACTTATCTTAAAGGTCAAATATTAACCATAGCAATGATAGTAATTTATAACTAGATACTCCATGAGGCACACAGAGTATTTTTCTTATTGTTTTTTATTAGATCTATAACCACAGTGTTTCTTTAAACACAAAACAGAATTTTGATGTTGATTTTTTATTTATTAATCCTACTGTCGAAGTTGCCATAAAAATGTTTAAAATTATCTTAACTCTTCTTAGAAATCAGGCTCTCTGAGAATCTGTGAATGAATGCTGGTAGTCTAAGGTCATTTCTGCTTTTACTGTATTTACCACCTTCCTTTGAACATAAATTAATGACTAGAAACTGTGTTCCACATTAGGATAGTTGAGGATATGAGAGGACAATGCTGCTTATTTAGGTTGCTTTCTCTCATGAAATTGTAGGAAAATAAAATTTTAAATGACTTCTTATTAATAAATATAGATACCCATGTTCACTTGAAAACTAAGAACTTGCTGAGCCCTAAAAGGCATGTACTTTTCCTTGGCAAACATTAGAAAGGATGACTTAAGAGATAATTGATTCTTATTTATAGTTTGGTTAAAGTTATTATTTATCACTATCATTGTTATTATTTAGCTAGAATAATGCGAGAAAGGAAAAATATGATCTTGAAAGTGACATGAGCCAGGCTTCTCATCCCATCATGAAGTAGCTTTTTGACTTTAGAATAACCAGTTAATCTTAATCTTGTTAACCTTTGGTTTCCTTGCTGTTGCCATAGGTACAAAGATATATCTTGATGGTTTTGTGTAGAAAACAAATGGAATAGGAAATATAAAGAGCCTCTATTACAGAACCTGGCACATTTTAGGCACTCAGTAATTAATTCTCCCTCTTTGTCTCTTTCATTTTTTCTGTAATATTCTCTGACGTCTCTAGTTCTGCCAGAAGTCCTCTCCTCACTAGCTTAGTTGTTCTTTCTGTTCAATGAGCACCTCTGTATACATTTTTCTATTACCTTACATTTTAAATTTGGGTCTACCCATCAGTGTGTAGTAAAGCCTGTGCAATCATCTAAGAAAATGATAAATAACCTAGACTAAAGGATATTGGCCATTAGCTACATGATACACTGGTTTTGGAGATTGCCAAATTTCTGCCAAGAAGGCTGTCATTTTTACTTATTTTGCTTATGCAACTATCTAAACTATTTTGTGTTATAAAGAATAGTACTTGGAAAAAAATAGACTTAGATATTTTTAACTAAGCCTGACCTTTCAGTGCAATGAATGAGGCATGAGAAATTTCACCATGTCGAATCCAGGTTTTTATAATAACATCAAGTAATGACTGGACATCTGAAATGAGAATAAAATTGGGAGAATGAATGAAAGATTCTTATCTTATTCTTCTTAGAAGGGCATGGGGCATGGGAAAGTAAGGAAAAGAGAGTCAGGGAAAAATAAAACAATGAGATGGACAAAAAAATCTAGTAAATGATTTTTTCCCCCATTTTCCGTATTTACTATCTGTTGCGTGCTTGGGATTATATTAGTCCTGAGCATATACTGATTAAATAATAATTAAAAATAACTAAGCTTGCTTAGTACTTACTATGGGTCAAGTTCCAGAACAAATGCTTTAAAAATATTAAATCATTTTATCTGTATGATAACCCTATGAGATAGGTACTTTTATGGTATTTGTTTACAAATAAGGAAACTGCATGGCAGAGCTGAGATTTGACTCCAGACAGCCCTGATCTGTAGACCTTACTCTTAATCACAACATTGTCCCGACCTTCAAAGAGGGTCTTAGTTCATGAGCATCGTAATGTAGTGAAGGAGATGAACAGTTAGTAGACACTTAGGACGAAGAGCATAGGACAATTAGGGAGCAAATAGAAAAGACTTCTCTCTCAGGGTTCCAGAGTGAGGAGGTGATTCAGAGGTGAGAATTATACCTCCTGATGGTTAAGTGGAGGCCTGCCAGGTAAGGGGAGGAAGAAGGAAGCAGCACAAGGAAGGATAAGTTCCATTAATACAGGTAAAGGTTTTGCATTTACATTTACTTTATGTAAGTCAGTGTATATTTCGTAGCTGTTTACTTTATGTAAGTACACATTTCTCTTTGTGTAAAAAATCATCTACCACAGATACATCATCATTCTATAATATTGAAATAGAAATAGTGTCCCCTCATATTTTATATGGGCTATTGAAACCTACCATATGGACTTCTAGAGCCATTGATACAGCTGGGACTTTAATGATAGTTGTGCTGCAATGAATGATAGCATGGGGTTATTTCTCTGCAGCAAGGATGCAACTTGTAATCGTGCCCCAGGTTTTTAAAAGAATTGAAGCAGTGTCTCTGAAATATAGCCTGATTTACAGAAACATAAATTAAGATGCAAATCTGTGCCTGGAAAGACATCTTGCTATCGACTTTAAAACCTTTCTTTTCCAAAAGAGTGAAGGATCTTTTTAAATTAGAAACTTTCTGGATTTTGAAGTGGGTTTGTGAGTAAAGTGACTAAAAGAAAAAAATGTCCCAGGCTTCTTTGCATGGAAATGAGTAATTCTTCAGAAAACATTCTGTTTTTCTTCTTGAAAGCTTTACTTCCCTTTTCTCCCAATTAAAATCCAGCTATTCCTGAAATGTGAACCTGCACTTGATTTACCTCCTTCCTAAGGCTGCCTTGATCCTTCCTGCCCCGAGATTGATATTGTAACCTTCCTCCATGCTTGCGCCTGTACCCACCATACAGCTTTACCATTGCCAGTGCACCTGCCTCATTTACCTATAATTTTTAGTGGATCTGTTTGTCTTTTTCTGGACTGTGAGCCCCTCAAGAGTAGGGACTGTATTATATCTAGTCTATTAATAGAGTACATGACACTATTGAAAGTTAGAATCAACTGTACCACAAAAATATCTTCTAGTAGGAAACAATGCTGTTTCAATTAGAAAAAGCAAATGCACTGTTTCCCAGAATTAAAAAGATTGCCACCAATATATATTTGTATATTTTTACCATTTCACAGTTAAGGTTGGTCTCAAGTAGAGGAAAAGATGAATGTAACTGTAAGCTTCACATTAGTTACCTGAAGCAGAGATTGAGGGAATCAGACTGGAAAACAAGGTTGAATCATAAACAAATATTTAAAATTGGCCACAAAAAAAAAAAGGAAAGAAAAGAAAAGAAAAAAAAAAAAAGGAGGGGAAGAAAACAAATTCTATTGGATACCTAACAAATGAGATATATTCATTGCATTTTGTTATCATAACAACCTTGAGTTGTGGATTCTGTCACCCATTTTACAATGTAGTTGCTGAATTGCAGCAGGATCATAACTCACAACAATACTAACTTGAGAGAACCACTCTTAAGAACCTGGAATTTGTTTTCAAACTTGTTTGTGTGTATATGTTTCTGGATTGAGATCACAGAATATATAGGTTTGCATTCTGCTTTTTTCATTTAATATTTTATAACTATCTTCAGTGCTTTTGATATCTTTTGGAAAGATACTTTTAATGACTGCCTATGTTATTCCATTCACTTATCAGTCCATATCTATCACTTATTGGACATTATCGTGTGTGAAGCAGTAAGCTTTTTCTCAAAGATATAAAAGCCACCAGATAAAGGAAGTCCCTGTTCTTATGTAATTTATCTCAAAGAAATAATTTATGTGTCTGTGGTGGTGAATTTTATCAACTTGAATGGGCCAAGGGATGCCCAGATAGTTGTTAGCACAATATTTTGGGGGTATGCCTGTAAGGACATTTCTGAAAGAGATTGGCATTTGAAAAGTGAGGCTGGCTAAAGAAGATCACCTTCATCAAAATGGATGGGCATCATTTAATCCATTGAGGATCTGATTAGAACAGAAGGGCAGAGAAAGGGCAAATTCATGTTCTCAGCTTGAGCTGAAACATGCACCTTCTCCTGCTCTCTCACATAAGCACTCCTGGTCATCACACTCAGTCTAGATTTACACATTGGCCCCTGGTTCTCAGATCTTCAGTCCGCATCTCACCACTGCCTTTTCTGGCCTTTCAGCTTATAAACAGCAAATTGTGGAACATCTTGGCCTCCACATACGATCTGATCCCTCATAATAAATCTGTTTCAATATATCCATGTGCAGTATATCCTGTTGGCTCTATTTCTCTGAAGAACCCTGACGAGTATAGTAACCAGTACTGTTAGTTGGCTAACTCAGCATCCAGTTTTACCTCCTTCTCTCTTGTCACTTCTAGGAATTGAGGCTAGAAAGGACATACTTTTTGCATCTCTCTTCCATCTGGGTTGGCAGTGTAACTTAGTTGTGGCCTGTGGGATTTAAGTAGAAGTTTGGTGATAGATTTCTGGGGTTTTTTTTTTTTTTTAAAGGAATAATACATTAAAATTCTTGATTATTATCCCCTCCTTTCTGCCTTGAAAGAAAACATGAAATCTGAGCTGTGTCTCCCATCTTTCACCTGTAAGAATACAAGCAATATTCTAAGGATGTCATAGCAGAAATAGAGAAAAATTCTGTGATCCAAGTGGCATCATTGAGCATCTAAAGCAATGTCAGCTGCTACTTACCAGTAGATGTATTATTTGAGAAAAATTAACTCTTATTTAGTCAAAGCTTCATTAGTTAGACTTTTCTATTATTTGCAACTACACATATTTATTTGGCCAGTCTGCTACTTTGTGTCTTTAGGTTGCTTTCATTTCTTTTCCAATGTTTAAATTGTGCTACAAAGGATAACATCACAGGCAGAATTTTGATCCCTTTGCTAATTATTCTGACAAGATAAATTTCTAGATGTGTAATTGCTGGGCGTAAAGGTATAACTTTTCATTAATTTTGGCCATCTTGAAAGTTTGAAATATTTTCTCTTCCCAAATGTATGAGAGCACCCATTGCAAATGACTGGTTTTCTCAACTACACATTTTCAACTCATTGTGTCTCTAATGATGTAAAGGTGAATTTAATTTCAGAAAATAACCCAATATTCCCTATATAAGAAAGCAGGGTTAAAAGAGAAGTAGTGGAACACTAATGAATGTCCAGGAGTCTTTTGCAAAAGGAATATTGTCTGTGTGAACTCTCCAGGTGAAAGAGAACTCGATCTTAGTGTCTAAGATGACAGCAACAGAAAGAACTGCAGTGTCAGCAGACACTTGTTTATAACTTTATTTTCCTCATCATTTTAAAAGATCTTATATTTTTTAACCCAGAAAATGTTTTTGTGTAAATTCCAAATAAGATTTTGTGTGAATTCCAAATAAGTATGGTATTGTTTATCAAAGAAAAACCAAACAAACAAACAAAAAACCCTGTAGGTTCTCAGAAAAGAAGTGCCGGTGAAATTAATCATATTCATCTATTATTATAATTTCTTATCCCTTTTATTTTTTTTTAAAAGTGCTTACCAACTAAGTTTAGCAAAACTCAAAAGACCTCAGATGTTAAGTGCTCTACTGTTTGCAAAGTCCTCTGTATAAAATGTGTGAACCCTGCTGGCAGGTTGACATTGGTCTTTTCTCTTGAACATACTCTTAACTGGTTTTGGACAACAGAAAATATATTGAAGTAGCAATTATGCTTAGCTATTATATATAGGAGGCAGACATTTTTTTCTTTGGAAATTGTTTTCTATAATTCTAACCATGACCTAATTAGAAGTACAAACATAACCTTCAAAGAACTTAGTTTCAGTCTGATCAATTACAGAAGATTATATTAAGGGAATCCTCCTCCCTCTTTAATCCATTTTCATTTCAGTGTAAAGTCCTTTCATGCTAATAAGTAGTCCGATTTTCCTCCTTTAACCAAGGAATCATTTCATTCCAAGTCTTCCTTACACTGGTGTGCATTCAGTTACTACTTGAATGGAGTTGCTGATGCAGAAAACCTTGATGATCAACTTGCATGTAACTTTGCAGAAAAGGACAGAAAGAACTGAGCAGTGGCTATCTTGATAACTCACTGAAGTCCAACCAAGTGTAAAATCAAGTTAGAAGCCACTCAATGCAGATACTGACATGTGCCAGAAGGTACGATGTCTAGAAAGTGCGTTTTCTGAATGACCATGGAACTTCAATCCTTTCTCAAAGTTATTATCATTGCCCTTCATATTTAGCTATAACCTGAGTTGAGGTTGCTTTCTCTGAAGTATGATTCTGACAATACTGAGGGACAAAGATGAACCAATAGGGCTTATTTTTTGTTGTCTTTGGGCTTACTTCTTTACCTTTTAGTTTACATAACAGCTTTTCTCCTCAAAAAAATTTGTCCCAGTTCTGGGTGCCAAAATCCATATTTATCTTTCTGCTCCTAATTCCAACAGTCAGAAATAAGCATGGCTTATTTTATCCATATTTGTAGGGGTTCTTCATACTCTCAGATGTGGTCTTGCACTTAATCTTGCCTGAAAGTATTAGTGTCACTGAGTTTCATGGTAATTGGCTGCATTCCAAAATATGAATCATGCAGAATCTGATTTGACTTGAAGAAAGATATAAACTAGACACCAAAGACACTGTTTAAGAAGCTCTAGATGGTATTTGTGGAAATTTTGATCTTATCCTTAATCTCGCCAGCTAGGCATGACTGCCCATATCAAAGACCTTCAGCTTAATGCCATCTTGATAAAGCCACCAAAAGATTTACTGAAGAAAAAGTATTTTTTTCCTTTACTCTGTTGGTTTTTTTTTTTTTTGTCCCTATCATAGTTTAAGAAAGCAACCTACAACGATAGCTTTGAAAATTGTATTAAATCGGGAATATCCTTGGATGGGTGTTATGGTTTCTATGGTGCCATTTGCTATATTTTATACATCCAGTAACTTGAAGATATTTTAAAAGCATCTGTCTTGATCATCAAACTGACAATCAGAAAAAAGGAACACCATCATCATCATTTTTTTAGCTATCTCAGAAGTTTTCAATAATGACACATTTAGTTAATTGAGTAGATGATGACGTTAATTCTAATTTCAAGTAAGTTGGGACCAAAAAAAAAATCAAATGCTGAGAGAAGACATCTTTTACTATCATTTTACTGGTATTTACTTCTTTATAAGATTGGTGAATGATAGTCTGCCCATACATGATTCCTTTGATGTAAGCTGAATGTACAGTGTAAACATCACAGCCTCCTGTGCTAAACTGAGTCCAGTAATAAGGATAAGCCTCTCAGAAGTCTGTTAGCTTTGAGATTGACTGATTGATTGTTGATTGATTGATTGATGTACTCATTCAATGAATAATTTATTGAATTCCTTCTGTATATCAGGCTATGTGCTGATGGTGCAATAGTAAGCAAAAAATAGACACATTCTTTGTACTCTTGGGGCCTTTTGTAAAGTAGGTGAGACATATTAATCACATATATCATAAGTTGCAACAAAAGAAGAGGTACAAGATGCTGTGTGATTGAGTAAGGGGGTATTTCACTTAGGGAGGTCAACGAGGACTTTCCTGAGGACTTGGTGCTTCAGCTAACATGTAGAGGACAAGAGGCAGTTAAATAGGCCAAAATCAAGAGAAAGAAGCAGCAGCCTGTGCAAAGAGTCTGTGGCAGGAGAGAGCCCAAGAAGTATGAGTGACTGAAGGAAGACTGGTATGGCTGGAGTGCAGAAATATATGTGGCTCATGTGAGGCTGGGTCCAACAGCCACACCTGCAGGGTCTTAAAGCATTGTATCTTTATTGTAAGTGCAATGGGAACTCCTTAAAGACTTTTGGATATGTAATTTAAAGAGCAGGTGGAACACATACAGTAGGATAAAATTCCTCTTCTGAAGAAACCACTCAGGCTTTGGGCGTAGGAGGAATTGGAGGGAGGAGATTTATACCTGCCATCTGCTCAGGGCTTTGTAGGACCTTACAAATGAATGACAGAAGGGTAGTAAGAGGGTAGGAAGAGGCTAGTAAGAGGAAGATTGGGTTGCTCATTCAGGTTTCCAGAAATTGTTAATGATTTTTGTAATTCCAAATCTTGCTGCAAGGAACAGTGGACATAACATTTATGTTGATGATGATGATGATGACAATTCTGTGAGATAGACTGATCTGTATCACTGTTTCCCTCTCATGCAGGTCTTCACACACAAGCTGTCTGGCCTTGTTTGTTTGTTTGCTTGCTTGCTTGCTGACTTGTTTTAATGATTTTTTTTTCTAGGTCTATATTCCTAAGAAGTAGGATATAAACATAAAAACAAAGATTCCCTCCCATCCCTCTTTGCACACAAACACAGAGAATCACATATAAATGTATACATACAGGCAGTCTATATATAATTTTATGTAAATCATATTATTAATGTAATTTTACAGCCTGCTCTACAAACTCAATTTGTAATCAAGGTATTTTCTTGTCAAAGAGATGTATAGCAGCTCCACTTTGATGATTACATAGTAATCTATTGTAATGATTTTGACAATGATGTATTTAATAGTTTCCTCTTTGATAGACACATGTGTTACTTCCAATTTTCCCCTATTATGCAAGACTGGAATGCATCTCCTTGTACATAAATCTTTTTGTCCTTGTCTGATTATCTCCTCAAGATAAATTTCTAGGTGAGATTACTGGGTCACTTGGTGTACACGTTTACAATTTCAATACATTTGTGAATTCTTTGCCCTCTAAAAAGTTTGAAACAATTTAATCTTTATCTGTTCAGGAGACATTGACTTTATCCCACATTGTTGCCAAGGCTGGGTAGATTTCTTTTGTTAAGATTGCTATTTTTTGTCTTTCTGATAGGTTACAGGTGTTACCATTTCACTATTTTCATTTTTTTAAACTTCATTTTTCTCAGCATCTCTGTATCACATTTGGTGCATTAATTTCTAGGAATTCGTCTAAGAAAATATTTTAGTGATTAGTAACCCTTTTCCTGTAGACTTTGGAATCATCTCTTTTATTCAGGGATAGTATAATTTTGGTTGATCCAGATGCAGTTAACATTTTAAGGACAATTTTTTTCTTAATGTTTTAATGCAAAGTTTTGCTTTACTCAAGACTAAACAGTTCACTTTTAAAAAAAATAATTAATCGAAGCTGGGCTCAGTGGCTCAGCCTGTAATCCCGTGCCTTGGGAGGCTGAGGTGAGTGGATTGCCTGAGTCTGCGGGTTCGAGACCCGCCTGGGCAACTTGGTGAGACCTCATCTCTACAATAAATCAAAAAATTAGCTGGGCGTGGTAGCGCACGCCTGTAGTTCCAGCTACTTGGGAAGCTGAGGCGGAAGGATCGCCAGAGCCCAGCAGGTGGAGGCTGCGGTGGCTGGGAGCGGCCATTGCACTCCAGTCTGGGCGATGGAGCGAGACTCCAACTCAAAATAATAATAATAATAATAGACTTTAGTTTTTAGAACTATTTATTATAGGTTTACAGAAATATGGTGCAGAAAATACAGTGAGTTCCCATATGCCCACCAGCTTCTCTGCACACAGTTCAGTTTCCTCTGTTAATAATATCATGCATTAATGAGGTACATTTGTTATAACTGACGAACCAATATTAAAACATTGTTATTAACTATAGCCCATGATTGATTGTAGGGTTCACTCTTTGTATTTTGCACACTGTGGTTTTGGAAGATGTCATGTATCTACTATAGCAATTTCTTATAGAATAGTTGTACAGCCCCACAAATCTGTATTCTCCTCTTGTTCAGCTCTCTTCCCTTGTTCCTTGCCTGACCCCTGGCACCATTGACTTTTTTATTGTCTTTATAATTTCACCTTTTCCGGAATGTTATTTATTTGGAATCATATGCATAGCCTTTTTTTTTTTTTTAGTACCACATTTTTTTTACTTAGCAGTAGGTGTTTAAGTTTGGTCCATATATTTCCTTGGCTTGATAGCTTATTTTTTTCTTATTGCTGAATAATTTCAAATCACAATTGGCTGTTCTGTTTACCTATGGAAGGGCATCTTAATTGCTTTCAAATTTTGGAAATTATGAATATGATTGCTAGACACATTTGTGTTCAGGTTTTTTTATGGACATAAGTTTTCAGCTCATTTGGATAAAGTACAATTTCTGGATCATATGATAAGACTATGTTTAGCTTTGTAAGAAACAGTCAGATTGTCTTCCAAAGGGCTGTACAATTTTGCATTCCCACCGAAAATGAACGGGAGCTACTGCTATTCTACTTCCTCGCCAGCAGGTTGTGCCAGTATTTTGGATTTTAGCCATTCTACTAGGTGTATAGTGGTATCTTATTTTATTTTAATTTGCAATTCTCTAGTCACATACTACATTGAGCTGTTTTTCATCTGCTTATTTACTGTCTATCTACAATCTGTCTATTTTGGTGTCATGTCTGTTCAGTGTTTTTTTTCTATCTTCCAAATTATGATGCTGCTGCTGCTGCTGATAACGATTATTATTTCTTACTGCTGTGTCTTAAGAGTTCTTTGTATTTTGGATAGAAGTCTTTTGTCAGACATACGTTTAGCAAATATTTTCTCCCAGTCTGTAGCCTGTCTTTTGCCTCTCTTAACAGTGTCTTTTGACAAGCAGAAGTTTTTAATTTTAAAGAAGCCCAACATCAATTTTTTGTTTTCATAGATTGTGCTTTTGGTGTTTAAAATGTCGTTGCCAAATCCAAGGTCATGTAAATTTTTTATGTTTATTTATAGTTTTGTGGGTTTTTTTTTTTTGCAGTTTCTTTATTATTATTTTTTATTATAAAGATGTGGGGTATAATTCAGGGTTAGGTATACAAACATTGATTATGCAGGTACCCTTGTTGATAGGGTATACCCTTCCCTCCCCTAGCAGTTTCCCTCAACTGCGAGTCCCACCCCCCCGACAGTTTCCCACTGCTGCCAATTGTTGCAGTTTCTTTATTTTATTTTATTTTATTTTAAAATTGTGGGGTACAATTCAAGGTTAGGTATACAAATATTCATCGTGCAGGTACCCTTGTTGATGAGATGTGCCCCCCTTCCCCAGGCAGATTTCTACTATGGTCAATCCCACCTCCCCGACCTCCCACCCCTCCGCAGTGTCCCGCTACTATCAATCCTTTTCTTATAGTATTGCGATAGTTGTTCAAGGTCCACTTATGAATGAGAACATGTGATACTCAGTTCTTTGTTTCTGTGAAAGATCATTCAGTGTTATAGACTCTAATTCCATCCAGGTTGCTGTGAAGTTCATGATTTTGTTCTTCTTTATAGCTGCGTAAAATTCCATTGTATATATGTACCACATTTTTTTTTTAATCCAGTCCTTTTTTGATGGGCAGCATGGTTTGTTCCATGTGTTTGCTATTGTAAACATTGCAATAAACATACATGTGCAGGTATCTTTTTTATAGTGTGATTTGAGTTCTTCTGGATGTATTCCCAGTAGGGGGATTGTGGGGTCATATGGAAGGTCGATTTTTAGAACTTTTAGGAATCACCATGCTGTTTTCCACAGAGACTGTACTAGTTACACCCCCACCAACAGTGTAGAAGTGTTCCCTTTTCGCCACATCCTCTCCAACATCTGTTATTTTTTTGAGTTATTGATGATGGCTGTTCTGACTGGAGTTAGGTAGTATCTCAGTGTAGTTTTAATTTGCATCTCCTTGATGACTAGTGAGGCTGCACATTTTTTCATGTATCTGTTGGCTGCTCTTATGTCTTCTTTTGAAAAGTGTCTATTCACATCTTTTGCCCACTTTGTAATGGGGCTGTTTTTTTTTTGTTTTTTTTTTCAGTACGTTTGGGTTCCTGGTAGATCCTAGATGTTAGGCCTTTGTCAGACATAAAGTTGACAAATATTTTTTCCCAGTCTGTAGACTGTCTCCCTGCTCTCTTGATAGTTTCTTTGGCTTTGCAAAAGCTTGTCAGTTTGATGAGGTCCCACTTGTCTATCTTATCTCTTATGGCATGGGCACTTAGGGTTTTGATCAGGAGTTGGTCGTCAGTTCCAATTTCCATAAGAGTGCCTCCTGCATTTTCTAAGGTTCTTATAATTTGAGGTTTTACGTTTAGGTCTCTGATTCATTTAGAGTTAATTTTTGTGTTTGGGGATAGGTAGGGATCCTGTTTCAATCTTCTGCATGTGGTCAGCCAGGCCCAGCACCATTTACTAAATAGGTTCTCGTCTTCCCAGTGGTTAGTGGTAGAGGCTTTTTTTTTTTTTAATTAATGATTTTATTCATTTATTCAGCAAAATTTAGACATGCTTGCATAATTATCTATACAATGGACATTTCTTCTCTTATTCATTTTCTTGCTAACAGTGTATGTTCAGTTAAAAATTTTAGATCAGTATAATTGGCATAGAAATACTAAATGGCAACATACATATATGTTTTGATTCATAGCAAATGTTATCTATAGTCAAAATATATTATAGTCAATGATATATAATTATGATTTATATTATTTATATCAATGTAGTTATTTCACTAAGTTTAAAATGGTAGAGGTTTTTTTGAAGATGAGTTGGTTGAGAAATTGAGGTTTTGCTTCTGGAATCTCAGTTCTATTCCTTTGGTCTATATGCCTGTTCTTGTACCAGTACCAAACTGTTTTCATTATTGTAGCTTTATAATAAAGTTTAAAGTCTGGGAGTGTGATACCTCCTGCTTTGATTTTTTTTGCTGAGGATTGTTTTGATTATTCTTGATGATTTATGTTTTCATATGAATTCCTTTATGTTTTTTCCTAGGTCTGAGAAGAATGTTGCTGGTAATTTGATAGGTATTGCGTTAAATCTGTAGATTGCCTTAGGTAGAATGGACATCTTAACAATGTTGATTCTTCCAGTCCATGAGCGTGGGATATTTTTCCACTTGTTTGTGTCATCTTTGGTTTCTTTGAGCAGTGTTTTGTAGTTTTCATTGTAAAGGTCTTTCAATCTCTGATTAGGAAGATGCCAAGGTATTTCTTTTTTGTGTGTGTGGCTATTGTGAATGGAATTGTGCTTTTTATTTGGGTTTCTGTTTGTTTATTATTGGTGTATAGAAATGCAATCGTCGCCGGGCTCGGTGGCTCAGCCTGTAATCCTGCGCCTTGGGAGGCTGAGGTGAGTAAATTGCCTGAGCCTGCGGGTTCAAGACCCTCCTGGGCAACTTGGCGAGACCTCATTTCTACAATAAATAAATAAAAAAATAGCTGGGTGTGGTAGTGCGCGCCTGTAGTTCCAGCTACTTGGAAGGCTGAGGCGGAAGGATCGCCGGAGCCCAGCAAGTCGAGGCTGCGGTGGCCGGAAGCGGCCACTGCACTCCAGTCTGGGCG
>CAUYQG010155813.1:0-47839 GCA_963574415.1 Tarsius wallacei
AAATAATCATTAACCTAAAATTACTGAACTTAAACAATTTTTAATATTAAAACTACCTATCTTGCAATTCTTCTAAGTATATTGCATAAATTTAACTTAATTCTGTTAAACCAAAAACCTTACACTAATTATAGCTAAAACTGGCTTTCAAAGGAATGTGACCCAGTCCAGAGTACCGGCTGGGCTCGTAGGAATGTGGCCCAGTCCAAAGTAGACAGTGGGCCACTTCTCGGAACAACTGATTACAATCTCTTAACAAAATGGCTACTCTAAAATCTTATTTTCTATATATCTATACTAAACTTAAACTTATGATTCTAATACAAAAAGGCTTGCAATTATATTAAGGCTCTCGAAAGTGACCCGAGTTTGAACTATGCTTATATAAAGGCCAAAACTGCAGTCTGTGAGAAACAGAAACAATGAGTTTCCAAAGTTAACCATGCCTGCCATAGTTTCAGAGCCTGATGTGAAGCTTGTTAGAGTCTCTCTTGGCAAATTGTGCCAGTCAACAAAAAGGAGGAGGAAATGGGCCATCAGCTCCCGAACACATCCTAGTGGTCTCAGGGTCTGCAACCCTCCTTGATCCCTAACACTCAAGTGGGCCTCCTCAGCTGGCTCCCAACACATATATATTATATATACACACACACAAGCACAGATACACAAACATACACACACAGGCAAAACATACAAATGCACACAAGCATTCACAGACACAGACACAGATACACAAACACACAGTCATACACACAGATACACATGCATAAAGCCCATGTTAAAACAAAATATGATCAGAATGCATTTGTAACACCTATTTTCCAGAGAATAAAATCAAAAGTACGAAATAAATTATACTTCTATAACCACTCATCATCTTACCAACTTTACTTTTACTGCTCTCACCAATATTCCTACTACTGGATTAGGAATTTAGGTTAAACAAACCAAGAGCCTTCAAAGCCCTAAGTAAGTAATTATACTTAATTTCTGTTTTCTCAATCAACTTAAGCACTGCAGAACTCTCTTCTATATCAACTGAATGCAAATCAACTAATTAAGTCCTTACTAAATTGATGGGATCCAACCCCACAAAAATTTAGTTAACAGCTAAATACCCTAGTCAACTGACTTCAATCTACTTCTCCTGCTGCCTAGAAGAAAAAAAAAAAGGAGAGAAGCCCTGGCAGAATTGAAGCTGGTCCTTTGGATCTGCAATTCAATATGACACATTTACCTTAAAGCTTTTTGGTAAAAAAGAGGGCTTAACCTCTGTCTGTAGATTTACAGTCAAATGCTTGCTCAGTTATTTTACTTTTTTACTTATGTTCATCTACTGCTGATTAATCTCAACAAATAATACAGACATTGGCACACTGTACCTGCTATCTGGTACCTCAGCTGGAATAGTCAGAACAGACCTTAGTCTACTAATCTGAGCAAAACTCAGCCAACTAGGGGTCCTATTAGGACATGATTGAATCTATAATGTAACTGTCACTGCCCATGCATTTGTTGCCATTTTCTTTACAGTAATATCTGTTATAATTGGTGGCTCCAGCAATTGGCTACTTCCTCTCATGACTGAAGCACCCAATATGGCATTCCCATATATAAATAACAAGCTTTTGACTCCTTCCTCTTTCCTTTTTACTATTACTTGCTTCCTCAATAGTCGAAGCTGGTGTAGGTACAGGATGGACTGTTGATTCTCCACTAGCAGGAAACTTAGCTCATGCAGGGCCTTCTGTAGACCTTACTATCTTTCCCTCCTCATCTGGCCAGAATATCATTAATTTTAGGTGCAATTAATTGTATTACCACAATTATCAATATAAAATCTCCAGCTATATCTCAATATCAAACCCCTTTATTTGTATGATCTGTTTTGTTATGGTCCGAGTAAATGCTTGTCTACTAACCCTCAATGTCAATAAATTGAGAGGTAAAAAGACTGGTAGAAAGAAGTTTATTTATGAATTCGAATCCAGGGAGCAGAGCCAGACTCAAAGCCTTTCTAAAATGGTACTGCTCACCCTTCAGGCTTTACCATCCACTTTTATAAGTTCAGAGTTGTTGGTGCCTATACATTAGCCACATGACCAGCAGAGCATTGGCTAGAACTTAAGTTATAGCCATATTTTACCAATAGTGACATTTTATGGTCCAGACTTCCTGGTACCAGAAGTATCTCACAGCTTTTATCAGTAAGGCCTGGCAGAAACATTAATCAAGCTTACCATAGAGTAAAGGGAGTTTACAAGGCCTAAGACATGATGCATTATGCAAAAGTTCTACAAATCACAAAACTTCCGATTACATTGATACAAAAGTTATACAAATCACAAAACTTACAATTATATTGATACTATACTATTCAAGTCTATGACTAAGAAAAGGGAGTAAATGGGGATTTACATCTTTCAGTTGATTGGACATAGTCTGCAGGGATGTCAAGGATCCCCTGAAGCTACTTACTGGGAGTGCATAGGAGATAAGGGGACTCTCAGGAATGTGCTCAGGAATCTATCTCATAGTGTATTGGGCATAGGAGATAAGGGGAAGCACACCTTTTATTAGCTCTCAGGAATGTACAGTACATGAACCCTTGCCATGCCCTTCTCTGGGCTGTGGCAATATGGACAGACATTAGCGGGTCTTTGTATCAGTGTTAATTACTGCAGTCCTACTTCTTTTATCTCTTTCAATCTTAGCTGCTGGAATTACTATATTATTACCAGAACATAACTTCAATACAATTTTCTTTGATCCAGCTGGAAGAAGTAGCCCCATCCTCTGTCAACATTTATTATGATTATTTGGACATCTAGACGTTTATATACTCATTCTTCTAGAAAACTTATTTGGGATAATTTCTCATATAGTAACTTACTATTCTGGAAAAAATGAACCATTCGGTTATATGAGGATAGTATGAGCCATAATGTCTATTGGTTTCCTAGGCTTCATTGTATGAGCACATCATATATTTACAGTAGGAATGGACATAGACATCTGAGCATATTTTATATCAGCTACTATAATCATTGCTATTCCTACATTTAGCTGGCTAGCAACCTTACATGGAGGTAATATTAAATGATAACCTGCTATGCTGTGAGCTTTAGGCTTCATTTTTCTATTTATGGTCAGAGGCCTAACAGGAATTGTATTAGCTAATTCATCCCTTGATATTGTCCTTCATGACAAATACTACGTTGTAGCCCATTTCCACTGTGTACTATGGATAGGAGCAGTATTCACTATTATAGGAGGTTTTGCCCATTGATTTTCCCTTTTTTCAGGCAATACATCTACTCAACCTGGGTTAAAATTCATTTCACAATTATATTTGTAGGAGTTAACCTGACATTTTTTTTCCTCAACATTTTCCCGGATTGTCAGGAATATCTCAATGATATTCTGATTACCTGATGTATACACCATATGAGATACCATCTCATCCATAGACTCATTTATTTCATGTACAGCAGTAATATTAATAGCCTTCATAGTCTGGAAAGGCTTTGCCTCAAAACGAGAAATTTTAATGGTTGAACTTTCAACTATAAACCTTGAGTGACTCCATGACTGCCCTTTACCCTATCACACAGTTGAAGGAGCTACCTACTTATAATCATAGACAAGAAAGGAAGGAATTGAACCCCCCAAACCGGTTTCAAGTCAATTTCATATCCATTATGACTTTCTTAATTACTAAGATATTAGTGAAAACTATAGAACTCCTACACTTTCATGACCACACCTTAATAATCATTTTTCTTAATTAGTTCATTTGTTCTTTATATTATTTCCCTTGTATTAACAACTAAATTAACACACACAAGTACTATAGATGCCCAAAAAGTAGAAACAGTGTGAGCTATTTTACCAGCTATGATTCTTATCCTAATTGCCCTCCCATCCTATGCATCATAAATATAATAGACAAAATTAACAATCCCTCCCTAACTATTAAAACCATAGGTCACCAATGATACTGAAACTATGAATATATACAAACTATGAAGATTTAAACTTTGATTCATATATAATTCCCACAACAGACTGTAAACCAGGAGAACTCCAATGACTAGAAGTCGATAACCGAGTAGTATTGCCCATGGAAATACCAGTCTGTACACTAATTTCATCAGAGGATGTTCTTTATTCATGAACTCTTCCATCATTAGGCCTAAAAACAGATGCAATTCCTGGACACCTTAATCAAGCAACCTTAACATCAACACAACCAGGCCTTTATTAGGGACAGTGTTCAGAAATCTGTGACTCCAATCATAGTTTTATACCCATTGTACTCAAGCTGGTTCCACCAAAATATTTCAAGAACTGATCAACATCTATATTCTAATTGTGAGGCTTACAGCACTAACCTTTTAAGTTAAAGATTAAAGGTCTTAATCTTTCCACAGTGAAAAGCCTCAACTAGATATATCAACATGATTTATTGCTATCATCTCTATTCATTATGTTTCAACTAAAAATCTCAAAATTTACTTATCCTATAAATCCAAGTCCAAAGGGTATCAAGATAGAAAAACATGAAATCCCCTGAGAACTAAAATGAATAAAAATCTATTTGCCTCTGTTATTACCCCAACAATAATAGGACTCCAAGTAGTAGTTTTAATTATTTTATTTCCGAATACATTATTTCCAGCCCCTAATTACCTAATTAATGAAATAAATGTTAGCAATATACAATATTAAAGGACAAATTTGATTTTTAATATTAATTCTCCTTGTCCTATTCATTGGCTCAAGAATAATTAATTTAGTAATAGCCTTTATTACAGGTGTTATACTAGCATTTCTCCTTGCTACCATCACCTTCTGACTTTCCCAAGTACATGTATACGCAAAAAAATCCAGCCTTTATGAGTGTGCTTTGGTTCAATAGGCTCTGCCCGCTTACCCTTTTCCACACTCACTTCTACCTACCACTCTATTATCAGTAAATCTAGGGATGGCTATTCCATTGTGAGGAGGAGCAGTAGTCACTGGCTTCTGCCACAAAACTAAGGCATCCCTCACCCACTTTTTACCACAGGAACTCCAATCCCATTTTTTTCTATACTAGTGATTATTGAAACCATTAGCTTCTTTATTCAGTCAATAACTCTAGCCATTCAACTAATAGCTAACATTACAGCCGGCCATGGCCTCATACATCTGATTGGAGGGGCTATGCTGGTTCTGTTATCAGTTAGCACCATTGTAGCATCAACCACATTTATTATTTTAGTCCTATTAACTATTCTCAAACTCGCTGTAGCCCTAATTCAAGCTTATGTTTTCATACTTCTAGTTAACCTCTCCCTACATGACAACATTTGATGACCCAACAAACTCACACACGTTATATCGTTAATCCCAGCCCTTAATCATTAACAGGAGTTCTCCCAGTCCTTTTTATGCCATCTGGCCTTGTACTATGATTTCACTTCAACTCATCTATACTTTTATCTCTGGGCCTCTTAACCAGTACACTAACTATATATCAATGATGATGCAATATTATCTGAGAAGGCACATTTCAAGGTCATCATACATCAATTGTCCAAACAGGCCTTCTACATGGAATAGTTCTCTTTATCATTTCAGAAGTTTTTTTCTTTGCTGGATTCTTTTTGACATTTTATCACTCTAACCTAACCCCCACCCCAGAATTAGGAGGCTGCTGACCCCAACAGGTATTCATTCTCTTAATTCCCTTGAAGTTCCACTACTTAATACATCTGTCCTACTAGCCTCTGGAGTTTCAATTATCTGAACCCATTGTGGCTTAACAGAAGGAAATTGAAAGCATATACTCCAAGCTTTATTTTTTACAATTGCCCTAGGTGTCTATTTACATTATTTCAAGTCTCAGAATATTTTGAAACATCCTTTACTATCTCTGATGGCATTTACAGCTCAACATTCTTCATAGCTGCAAGCTTTCATGGACTAAATGTTATTATTGATCAACTTTTCTCACTGTTTCCTCAGACAACTATAATTTCACTTTATATCTAGCTACCATTTCAGATTTGAAGTTGCTGCTTGATATTGATACTTAGTAGATGTAGTCTGAACATTCCTCTGTTTCCATTTATTGATAAGGATCATATTATTTTAGTATTAATTAGCACAACCGACTTCCAATCAGTTAGCTCTGATAATAACTCAGAAAAGAATAATTAATTTAGTAATAGCCTTTGTTACAGATGTCACACTAGCGTTTCTCCTTGTTACCATCACCTTCTGACTTTTCCAATTACATGTATATGCAAAAAAATCCAGCCTTTATGGGTGTGCTTTGGTCCAATAGGCTCTGCCCGCTTACCCTTTTCTATAAAATTTTTCCTAGTGGCTCCCATTGCATTTCTTTTATTCACCCTAGAAATTGCCCTCCAACTCCTCCTCTCATGAGCCTTTCAAACAGACAATCTTAAACGTATACTGATTATATCTTTTATTCCTAGGACTAGCCTATGAACGAACCCCAAAAGAACTAGAGTGAATTGAATATGGTGATTAGTTTAAGACAAAACAAATGATTTCAACTCATTAAAATCTGAACTTATCATAATTCCCAACATGTTCTCCTTTTATATGAACATGCTTCCAGCCTTTATCACATCCCTTCTAGGTATACTAGTTTAACAGTCACACCTCATATCTTCTCTACTATGTCTTAAAGGTATAATGTTATCAATGTTCATCACAGGCCCAGTTGTGATTCTAAACTTACACTTTACTATAGCTAGCATAATTCCAATTACTCTTCTAGTATTCGCAGCATGCAAAGCTGCTGTAGGCTTAGTGCTGTTAGTTATGGCTTCCAACACATATGGACTAGATTATGTATAGAATCTAAATCTTTTCCAATGTTAAAAATTATTTTACCAACAATTATACTTATTCCAATAACATGATACTCCAAAAATTCTACTTGAGTTAATATTGCCATACAGTCTATTAATTAGCTTCATCACCCTTCTAAACCAGTTTAATGATAATAACTCAAACTTATAATTAACCTTTTATGCTGACTCATTATCAGTCCCCCTTTTAATTTGAACAACCTGATTACTTCCCTTGATAATTATAGTTAGCCAAAACCATCTCTCAAAAAAAATAAACCATCAGCACAAAAAACACTATAAGTCTCAACTCTAATCTCACCCCAGGTATTCCTAATCATAATATTTACTGCCACAGAACTAATTCTATTTTATATTTTATTCAAAGCTACACTTTCTCCAACCTTTATCACGATCATCTGATGAGGAACTCAAACGGAATGATTAAATGCAGGGCTTTACTTCCTATTTTATAGATTAACTGGCTCATTACCCCTGTTCATTGCACTTATTCATACTCGAAACTCCCTAAGCACATTAAACCCATTAATTAACACTTTCCTTATCCAGGAACTCCCAGACTCCTGATCTAACAATCTTTTTTTACTAGCATGCACAATAGCATGTACAGTAAAAATACCCTACGCAGTCTCCACTTTTGACTCCTGAAAATGCACATTGAGGCCCCCATTGCTGGCTCCAAAGTCCTTGCAGCAGTATTGCTAAAACTTGGCAGTTATATGATAATACGAGTAATAGTGATCCTAAATCCTTTAACAGAATTTATGGCCTAACACTTCCTGATACTCTCCTTCTGAGTAACAATCAAACAAGCTCTGTTTGTCTACGTCAAAAAGACTTAAACTTACTAATTGCTTGTTCTTCAGTAAGTCATATAGCACTCTTTATTGTGGCTACTCTTATTCAAACACCACGAAGTTTTATGGGGGCAACTGCCCTAGTAATTGCCCATGGCCTCACCTCAACTTTATTGTTCTGCCTCAATAACTCAGACTATGCGCACATTCATAGCTGAATCACACTGTTAGCCTGAGGCTTGCAGACTCTACTACCCTTAATAGCTATATGATGACTTTTAGCTGACCTCACAAATCTTGCACTTCTCCCAACTATTAACCTAATCAGAGAATTATTTGTGACCATAGCATCAACCTCATCATCTAGTCTAACCATTATCCTTATAGGAATCAACATAATAATTACCAACCTAAACTCCCTTTACATGCTCATTACAACACAATAAGGAGATGTCGCTCATCATACTAACAATATTAAATCCTCTTTTATGGGAGAGAATGCTCTAATATCTATACATCTTCTACCCTTTTTACTATTACCACCCAACCCCCAAAATATTATGGGCTTCATATACTGTAAATATAGTTTAAACAAAGCATTAGGTTGTGAATCTAACAATAGAAACTTAAAACTTCTTATTTAATGAGAAAGTATGCAAGAACTGCTAACTCATGCTCCCATATCTAATAATGTGGCTTTCCTAACTTGTAAAAGATGGAAGCTATCCATTGGTCTTAGGAACCAAAAACTTGGTGCAACTCCAAATAAAAGTAATAAACCTATTTTTCTCCTTTATCCTAATATCATAAGTACTCTTAATATTTCCCATTACCATAACCTCTACCAACATATATAAAAGTGACACCTATCCAAGCTATGTAAAAAATTCTATTGCCACGTGCATTCATAACCAGCCTCATCCCAATAATTATATTCATACACCAAGGCCAAGAAATAATTATTTTAAACTGACATAGAATAACTGTTCAACCCTAAAACTTTCTCTAAGCTTTAAGGTAGACTATTTCTCTATACTCTTTATGCCAGTAGCACTTTCTTGTCACATGGTCTATTATAGAATTCTCAATATGATACAAACACTCCGATCCTGACATCAGTTGCTTTTTCAAGTATCTATTTTTATTCCTCATCACAATATTAATTCTAGTAACTGCTCATAACCTATTTCAATTATTCATTGGATGAGAAGGAGTAGGAATTGCATCTTTTCTACTCATGGGATGATGATATGGATGAGCAGATACCAATGCAGCAGCCCTTCAAGCAATCCTTTACAATCACATTGGACTTTAGATTTGTCCTAGCGATGGCATGATTCTTGATATATCCTAATACATGAGAATGTCAACAAATATTTATTCTCAATTCTAACTCCAATAACCTTCCATTAATAGGTCTCTTAGTAGCAGCAACCAGTAAATCTGCTCAATTCGGTCTTCCCCAGTGACTTCCATCAGCCATAGACGGTCCCATGTCCATTTCTGCCCTACTCCACTCTAGCACTATAGCCGTATCAGGCATTTTCCTATTTATCTGATTCTACCCCTTGATAGAAACTAACAATATAATTCAATCATCTATATTATGCCTAGGTGCCATTACTGCACTATTCACAGCAATTTGTGCATTAACACAAAATGATATTTTAAAAATTATTGCATTTTTCACTTCCAGTCAATTAGGCTTCATAGTAGTCACTATGGGTATTAACCAGCTCCACCTAGCCTTTCTTCACACCTGTAATCATTTTTTTAAAAGACTACACTATTTATGTGCTCTGGGGCTATCATCCATTATCTAAATAACAAGCAGGACATTTGAAAAATAGGAGGTCTATTCTCAGTCATATCCTTCACCTCCTCCTTATTAATTATTGGAAGCCTCGCACTCACAGGCATACCTTTCCTCACAGGATTTTATTTCAAAGACCTTATATTGTGACTACTAACACATCATATAGCAATACCTGAGCCCTTTTTAACTACACTAAATGTCAACTCCCTAACAGCTGTCTACAGCCACATCATCTTTGTGCTTCTGGGACAGCCTCATTTTTCAGCTTTGAAAACCAGTGAAAACAATCCCCTCCGAGCTGATTCAATTAAACACCTAGCGATCAGCAGCATCTTTGCTGGATTCATTATCTCTAACAATATCTTTCCTATAACCACTCCCAAGATAACTATATCTCCATACCTAAAACTTACAGAGCTCACTGTTACTATACTAGGCTTTACATTAACAATAGAGCCTAACCTTATTATACATAATCTCAAACTCAGTCATCCCTCACAAGTACATAA
Organism: Tarsius wallacei; assembly: GCA_963574415.1. NCBI lineage: Eukaryota > Metazoa > Chordata > Mammalia > Primates > Tarsiidae > Tarsius > Tarsius wallacei. The sequence goes on from CAUYQG010155813.1 coordinate 10,013, forward strand.
ATTTTCTAACTTACTAGGACTCTTTCCAATTACAGGGCACCGCTTATCCCCATATCTAAGTCTACGTGCAAACCAAAACACAGAATCACTTTTGCTCTATTTAATTTGACTTGAAAAAAACTATACTAAAAAAGGCAGCTCAAACCCAAATATCTGGCTCAATTGTCTCCTCCAACCAGATAGACTTAAACTATATTTTCTATTCTTCCTCATCTCACTTGCTCTAGTCACCTTTTTAATTCTTTAATTTCTGTGAGTAATCTTAATTACAATACAGATACTAACAGAGATCAACCAGTCACCACCATTAGTCAACTTCCATAACTATATAAAGCACCTACAACCACTGAGTTTTCACAAAGACCAACCTCTTTGCCCTCAAAACAGACCAAGTCTCTAAACTCTTGAAATCAATTACAATGTCTACCCCTCATATCCCATCATTCATGTAACCATAAGAGATCCAATACTACACCTACCAGCAACACTCTCCAAATAAAAATATTAGACCTCCAAGTCTCAGGATATTCTTCAGTTGCTCCGGGGGTAGTGCACCCCCAAACTACCAACATTCCACCTAAATAAATAAAAAACATCATCAGACCTATAAATACCCCACCAAAGTTCAACACAATTCCACACCCTACTCCCCCAACTAATAATTAATCCTAAACCCCCATAAATAGGTGGAGGTTTTGAAGTAAATCCTACAAAATCTATAACAAAAATTATACTTAATAAAAATATAATATATGTCATAATTCCTACATGGAGTTAAACCTTGACTAATGACATGAAAATCATTGTTGTAATTCAACTATGAGAACTAAAATGACCAATATCTGAAAAACCCAGCCACCTATTAAAATTATTAATCTTTCATTCATTGATCTTCTAGCACCTTCAAATATTTCAACAGATTAAACTTTGGTTTCTTCCTAGGGGTCTGCTTGACCCTAAAAATCGTTACAGGACTCTTTCTAACTGTACACTATACATCAGATACAATAACTGCTCTTTTCTCTATAACACATATTTGCTGAGACATCAACTATGACTGAACCACCTGATATATGCATGCTAACGGAACATCCATATTTTTATCTGCTTATTTATGCAAGTAGGATAGGATCAATATTAAAGATACTACACCTTCTTAGAAACCTGAAACATTGGCATTATTCTGCTATTTGCAGTTATATCAAGAGCATTCATAGGTTATGTCCTTCCATGAGGTCAAATATCTTTCTGAAGTGCCACTGTAATTACCAACTCCCTGTCGGCCCTTCCATATATTGGTACTAGCCTAGTAGAATGAATCTGAAGTGAATTTTCAGTTGATAAAACAACTCTAACACAATTTTTCACCTTCCATTTAATCCTACCATTTGTTATTGCTGCCCTCTTAGTTGTTCACCTTCTCTTTCTTCATGAGACAGGATCCAATAATCCATCAGGAATTTCATCAGACTCAGATAAAATTCTACTTCACTACTACGATACAAAGACATTTTAAGCCTAATCGTCCTTTTCTTTCTACTCCTTGTTCTAGTCCAATTCACACCAGACTTTTTGAGAGACCCAGATAACTACACTCCAGCCAATTCTCTGAATACATCTCTCCAGAGTGATTTTTTTCCTATTTGCCTATGCAATCCTACACTCTATCCCTAATAAATTAGGAAGAGTCCTAGCTCTAGTCTTCTCATCCTAATCCTAGCCATTGTCCAAATACTTCATCAATCCAAACAATGAAGTGTAATTTTCCAATCACTAAGCCGATGCCTATGCTGACTCCTAGTAGCTAACTTACTAGTATTCACATGAATTGGAGGTCAACTCATTGAACGTTCCTTTATTATTATTGGCCGAACAGCCTCTATCCTTTGTTTTTTCATTATTCTTATTTTAATACCATCAGATGATAAGTCCCTGTAGTATAAAAATTACTTTGATCTTGTAAATCAAAAAAGGAGAACAATTCTCCCTAGGGCAGCTCATGGAAGAGGCCTCGTGCCCCATTACCAGCAACCAAAGCTGAAGTGCTATTTAAATTATTCCCTGATTTTTATACTTGAGGTACAATTTATTATTTTCAGGTACTATGTCAGTATTAAAAAAACGTATGCCTTGCTTTTACAATTCATGCCCCCTATGTACTTCATGTATTAACTGTTTGTGCCCATGAATATGTGTTAGTGCTATACATGCTTAATCTTACATAGCACATATATGTTTAATCATGCATTAAGTTATATTCTCCATGCATATAAGCATGCACATGAATCCATTGATAACCTATTGAACATGAACTCTAAACTGACCAAACAGTTATACAAATCAGGGTTATTGACACAGTAATGTGAGTTCTTAACATTACATAGGACATTAAGTCATTGATTGTGCATAGCACATCTTAGTCAAATCATTCCTTGACAACATGCTTATCACCTCCATTAATACCGCTTATCTACCAAGCCCTGAAAAATCAGCAACCCACTCAAGTAATGCTCCTCTGCTTCCTCCAGGCCCATAACACTTGGGGATGACTAACCTGAAACTATACCTGGCATCTGGTTCTTACTTCAGGGCCATTAGCTTAAGACCACTCACTTGTTCCTTTTAAATAAGACATCTCGATGGACACAGGATAAAATCCCTCATGATCACCCACAGGAGCACTTCATGCATTTGGTAACTTTTAATTTTTAGTGGGAGAAAAGTGCTTCGACTCAGCATGGCCTTAAAACAGGCCCGGAAGTAGTCAATTCTATTGTAACTGGACTTAAATTGCGTATTACACAGCCTCATAATAACATTGATGCTATTTTATTCATGCTTGATAGACATAACTGTAAAATGCGTGTATGTGCATATACTCCTACTCACTTATTCACCCCATGACTTAATCTGCAACCCTCTACCCTCCCACAAGCAAATATATTTCTTGACATAATTAATATTCTTGCCAAACCCCCCAAACCAGAAGTTTATATCAACTCAATAGTCAGGTTTAAACATATTATACATTTAATTATAACTTCATCTAAAACTAACTTTTAGCCAAACTCGATCAAAGCATTTTCAAAAACTGCAAAATTGTAGCCAAATTTAGACTTTTTAGATAGAAAATTTTCATTTATACAGTTACTAAATATGTCTCTAATACTGACATAGCACTTAAAACTAGCAATTTTTATTCAAGAGGAAATTCTCTAGATCTGATTTTTCAAATGTATTTATAACTTTATCTAGAACTAACTTTTAGTTAAACTCTCAATTAAAGCATTTTCAAAAACTGCAAAATTTTAGCAAAATTTGGACCTTTTAGACTAGAAATTTTTCATTTCATTTTATTTATTTTATTCTTTGAGTTGGAGTCTCACTCCATTGCCCAGGCTGGAGTGCAGTGGCACACTCACGGTTACCCCAGCATCAACCTGCTGGGCTCCAGTGATCCTTCTGCCTCGGCCTTCCAAGTAGCTGGAGCTGTAGGTGTGTGCTACCACACCCGGCTAATTTTTGATTTTTTTATTGTAGAGATGAGGTCTTGCCAAGTTGCCCAGGCTGGTCTTGAACTCGTGGGCTCAGGCAATACACTTGCCTCGGCCTCCCAAAGTGCTGGGATTACAGGCTGAGCCACCAAGCCCAGCCTCATTTTATTTTTAAGGTTAGTAAATATGTCTCCAATATTGACATAGCACTTAAAACTGACAAATAACTTTTTAACCTAGATTAATGTAACTTACTTAAAGCAAGGCACTGAAAATGCCTAGATGAGTTTTTATAACTCCATGAACACATAGATTTGGTCCTGGTCTTTTTATTAATTTCTAGTGGAGTTGCACATGCAAGTATCCACCCTTCAGAGATTAAAAGGAGCAGACATCAAGCACACTAACTAACAGTAGCTCATAAGGGAGCAAGGAGCATCAGGAAACCAGCCAGGAGCTGCTATTGCACTAGCCTGAGCAGAGATGGCAATGGCTTGGGCCAGAGATGTGGCAGTGAAGGTGATGAGAAATGGTAGCATTTGGATCTATATTGAAGATAGGACTGATAGAGTTTGTTGAGGGATTGGATACAGGTTGAGAGAAAGAGAGGACCCAAGGGTGACTGCTGCATCTTTGACCTATGCAACGGAAAAGGTAGAGGTCGCAAAGACTGGGGGTTAGGGCAGGTTTGGGGGACAAAAATCAAGAGTGGGGACTGGGGCATGTTTTGGGATGGCTACTAGGGACTGATGTAGAGATGTGACGTGTAATATTTATCTATCGCTGTTTAGCAAATTACCCCAAAACTTAGTAGCTAAGACAATGCACACTTATCCTGTAAGTTTCTGTGGGTCAGGAACCTAGACATAGCTTGCCTGGTCCTCTAACTCAGGGCCTCCCACCCGCAGTCATGGTGTGGCTGGGACTAAGTCACCTCAAGATCTGCCTCGAGAGGGATCTGCTTCTGAGTTGACTAATGAGGCTGTTGGCTGGCAACATCAGTTCCTTGCTGGACCTTTCCATAAGGATACTCCCAACATGGCAGTTGGTTTCCCTCAGGGAGAGCAGGCAACACAGAAGTCATTGTCATTCTATAACCTAAACTTGGAAAGGACATCTCATCCCTTTTGCCACATTCTATTTGCCAGAAGAGGATCACTAGGTTCAGCCCACATTCAAGGTGAGGCAATGAGTGTGAATACAGTTGGCAGGCATCTTTGGGAACCATGTAGGTGTCTACCATGTCCAGCGAGCAATTGGATGGGGAGAGGTCCAGACTGGAGAGATACATGGGGTTTAGCAGCGATGGGCCTGGACCATGGGAGCTGGGAGCAAGTGAGACAGAGAAGAGAGCAGGACCAAGGACTGAGCTGGGAGCACAGTAGTGTTGGAGGTTAGGAAGATGAGGAGGGGTGAGGCAGGTGGGAATGGAGAGAGAGCTCTGAAGTCCCAGGGTTCAAGATAGAATCCTGTTGGCGGGAGAGGAATAGGTGCCCAAAGCCACGATAGGATAGGTAAAGCAAAGGGGGAGAACTGACCACTGGATTGGGCAGTGTGGAGATCATCTTGACAATGGCAGTCTCAGGGGAGTGGTGGGGGTGAGAAGCTGACTGGAGGGAGTTCTAGAGAGAATGGGAAGACAGGGAGTGGAGAAGAGGCGACTGTACTTTTGAGGAGTCTTGGTACAGAGGGGTCACAGTCTTGCATTCGAGTGTCTTAAACTTTCCTGCATCCAGTAACTCTTAGTTGAGAGGCTTTTTGGAACTCTGTTTCTCCCTACACTTCTTCAATACACAGATCTCTTGTTCTCTAACCTCCCCGCCCTAGCGACCTCAACTGGGATGGGTGATCAGAACTCAAATGTCTGCCCATGTTTTATTTTGTTTCTGGTAGTAACAGGTTACAATTAGACACGCATACATTGAGAGACTAGGGCAGAGACACACACTGCCAGCTCCCAGACATCAGCTTGAAGCTCCGGAAATCCTACTCAGCCACCCTTTGAGGATACAATTTAGAAGGCAAACAGCGCTAAACAAAAGCTTATTACTGACTTCCCTCTAGTGCTCATTCTGGCAACTGGCGTAGGTCCAAATCTATCTCTCGCAGGGTGGTGGGAAGAGTAGAGAGATTGTTCGAATACCTTGCACTTATTAAATGTTCAGTATAAGTGAGCTGCTGTCATTATACTCATGGTTTGGAAGAGTGTGGCCAAAACAAACAGTGTTCTTTGGTTTCACTCCCAACCTTCTTGAGGGAAAAGGTACTAAAAGGAGGACTCCCTTTTAATCTTTATTTTATTTTGGAGGGATGAAGTCTTGCTCTGTCACACAGACCGGAGGGCAGTGGCATAGCTCATTGAGGCCTTGAACTCCAGGGCTCAAAGGATCCTCCAACCTCAACCTCCTGAGCAACTGGGACCAGAGGCACATGTCACCACGCCCAGCCCTCCTTTGTATCTTGGTAAAAGTTAGAGTGAATCAGAGAGCCAAGTAGAACTTCCATGTGAAGTCAGATGATCTACATTTTTGCTTTTGCTACTATGTGGCCTTGATCACATCACTTAAGCCCCCTGAGTCTCAGTTTCATCAAACTGTAAAATGGGAGCATTAGGATTAAAATGCAGTAGATGAAAATGTAAAGAGTTCTCAGTAAAAAAGAACTCTCCAATAGTTCATAACAGTGGCCTACTAGTTCTCAACACCAGGAGTGTGTTGCTTTGAAATAGTGGTTCTCAACTGGGGTGTAATTTTGCTCCCACCCACGGGACATTTGACAATATTTTTGGTTGTCACAACAGGGGTAAATTGGAGGATGCTACTGGCACCCGATGGATAGAGGCCATAGGAATGCTGTTAAACATCTTACAATGCAATAAACAGCCCTCATAAGACAGAATGATCCAACCCAAGATGTAAATAATGCTTAAGTTGAGAAAATCTGGAACTTTCTTAAATGGGGATACTTCTTGTCATGTTATTATAGCCAACATTAAGAACTGCTTCTGAAAAGAATAAGGGAAGCAGAGTGATACATGATGTAGGCGAGGGACTTTGTGGCTACATGTAGGAGTCAAGAGAGTTTCCAGAACACTCTATTTTTCAATAAGGTAGTTTTGAGGCAGCCATATGTGGCTATTGAAGCCAAAATGAATTAAAATGGAATAAAATTTAAAATGCAGTAACTGGGTTGTAATAGTCATATTCAAGTGCTCAGTAGCCACACATGGATAGTGGAAGCCCATAAGCTTATGGAAATCCTCTTCTTCCCCCTTCCATAACCTGTTTTACCACAGATACAGATACACATTTCCATCAGCACAGAAAGTTCCACTGAACAGCATTGTTCCAAAAGGACTCAGCAGAATCATGCATCTGTGAGGCAATGCACAGAGAAAAACTAGAAATAAAAAAAGTGCAGAGAGAAGGGGACTATGAGAGGCAAAAGCATACACCAATGAGATGTAAGTAAGCACAAGGCAGCATAGCATTAACTGCTGAAACAAGTCACACATGTATTTACACAATAGTTGATCCATACAACCCTCCCTCCCCCAAGAATCACACCCCAGTAGATAAAACTAAAAAAACTCCACTGCTGAGCAGTGCCGTCTTTCCCCTCCCTCTCTTCTTCTTGGCATGAGTCACTCATGGTACCACGTTCCCAGCTCAACAGGTGGACCTGAGTCCTTGGTACTGATGGAGTACCTGAGACAGCCTTTATTGCCTACAGTCTGGGATTCCTTGTAAAGGCTATATGCATGCTTCAAGATGAAGGGCAGAAAGAAAAAGTTCAAGAGCACGCGTGAGATTGCAAAGATCAAATACAAGTAAACTAGCTCCTTGAACTGCTCTTGGATAGTCTTGGTGATGAGCAGGACTTTGGAGAAGTTGATGAGCTCACAGATGATGATCCAAATGGCATGGGTCAGCAGTCCTGTGTAGATATTGTTGTAGACACAATAAAGGAGAAAGCAGCTGACTATTATGGTGGTGGTTGAGAGAACAATGGTGATGACACGCCTGTAGGCCATGACCCAAGAAATTAGCTCAGACTCTGTTTCCACATAAAGGTTGAAATTGTCCTTGTAGCCAATGTGTGTGATCTGGTTCAGGTCAAGGATGAGGAACTGGATGGTACAGAAGATAGAGAAGATACCCACCAAGAAGGAGAACATATGCAGATTCATTTTTCTCCATATGGTGGTTGCACCTTTTCTGTAGGAAAAAAAAAGAAAAAAATCATGGAGAGGCATGACAAAATGGCAGAGCTAGACCTAAACAAATATTGGAGCTACCAGAGCTTTGCTTTTAAAAAATAATTTCTATCTCTTTTGGATATTCTTTATTTGATGTAATTTTGTCACACTATTTTCTTCTACTTCTTTAATCATGATTTCCTTTAGTTATTTAAACATTTATAATGACTATTTTGAGTATTTTTCTGATATATTATCACTCTCACAGTTTCTGTTGCTTACTTTTTTCTGGCATATGGGTCGTACTTTTCTGTTTCTTTGCAATTCTTGTATTTTTTGTTTTACTTTATTTTATTTTATTTTATTTTTTGAGTTGGAGTCTCACTCTGTCACCCAGACTGGAGTGCAGTGGCCACTCCCGGCCACCGCAGCCTCGACCTGCTAAGCTCTGGCAATCCTTCCGCCTCAGCCTTCCAAGTAGCTGGAACTACAGGCGCGCGCTACCACGCCCGGCTAATTTTTGAATTATTGTAGAGATGAGGTCTCGCCAAGTTGCCCAGGTGGGTCTTGAACCTGCGGGCTCAGGCAATCCTCTCACCTCAGCCTCCCAAAGCGCGGGATTACAGGCTGAGCCACCAAGCCCGGCTGTATTTTTTGTTTTAAATGAACATTTAAGAGAATATGCTGTAACAACTCTGACTCCTGGCACCTACTCTTCCCCGGGCTTGTTATTGCTATTTTATTGTTTACTTATTTAGTAAATGGCTAGATTACTTTAGCGAATTCTCTCCTTTGACACACACAAATACAGTGTGAAGCCTGTGATGTTATTTCTTGGAGGGATACAACTTAGATATGCCCACAGTCATCCTGGGATGACAGTGGTTTTGGCAGAGCTCTGTTCCCTGGTTCTCAGACCATATCCCAGTAAGCTTGATTAATTGTTGGCTGATTGTTCCACTGGTTTTGGTAATGCCTTGCAGGCATAAACTGCTCTACAGACTAATCCAATCAAATTCAGGCTCCTTTGAAGGAATAGTTCCAGAAGTTCATGTTTGATTTTTGTTCTGAACCCAGGAGGATTTCTCCCAGTTGGTTTTTGCCCCATTCTTTTCTGCAAACTAGTTGATTCACAGTTCAGCCTGTGTCTTTATTACGTCTGCAAATTTCCTTCCAAGTGTCTCTCACCACAACCTTCAGTTTTTAGAGGGCCCTTAGGCTTGAATTTCAGCATGGTTTGTTGCAAATAAAGTCAGTTCCTTTGGAAAGAGATTACAAGCTCTGTTTTATGTCCTACTTCTCTTCTACCCTGGGCAAAATATCTGGGCAAGGGCTCTGGACCTGTAGGTGGGGATAATGACACACTTCTTTCTTAGTGACATCTTTGCTTTTGGAGCTGAGTGAATCGCGGAGGAGGGAGGGCAGTAGCCCAAGGACTTCTTGGCTTCCTTTTTCTGTTGTTTGGAACTACTAGCTTATAAACTGGGGAAAGAGCAATTGGGCCCCAATATTCTCAGTGGTGCCACACAGAAGATAGTGCCTCTACTCCCTGAGTAGAGGCTGGGTGCATAAAGGAGCTCCCACTTCACTATTACACTTTCCAGGAACTTAGTCATAGTAACAGGTTCTGGAAGAGCAGAATTAGAAATGCCCATGTTCTGCTCCTCCTGGGAGGAAAATTATCTGACTGGTGACTGGGTGTGGGTCAGGGTCGTGTTCTTGGCTGCACCAACCCCAACCTGAACCCAAGTTTCTTTCTTTTTTTTTTTTTGAGTTGGAGCCTCACTCTGTCACTCAGACTGGAGTGCAGTGGCCGCTCCAGGCCACTGCAGCCTCAACCTGCTGGGCTCTGGCGATCCTTCCGTGAAGCAGAGTTTTCACCTCTCTGAGCTGAGAGAAGAAAGGGAGGAAGTGGTCTTGGTTCAATTATTATACTCTCACTTTTCTATCAAATCACTGATTTCCTTGAATAGATCTTTCTTCATTTGCTGTATGCCCTTGAGATCATTTTCCAGAGGATTTAAAGGTTTGTCTGTTTGTTTGTTTGCTTTTTAAATATTTTTTACAAGTTTCACTGGGGAATAGGTCCATCGAATTCCTCATGCCAACATATCAGAAGCTGATCTCCTGACAGTGTTTGTTGAGGTCAACTTGGCTTTGTAAAAAATTCAATGTTTATTTATTTAAATGCAATTTAAAACATAAATTTGGACATGGAAAGGAAGGAGAAGGGCAAAAGAGAGAGAAGTTTTAAAATTTATCTGAGCATGTCTGGTAGCATCCTTCTCTCTGTGTCTCTAAATCCAAAATAAGGCAAAGATTACAGATCAAGGATGGTGACCCTGGTCACTGTGGGGTTTTAGTGCATTATGAATGTTCTGTGGAATATTCTTTATCTCTTTGCCACATATTAAGATTATACCCATTTTCCAAGACATAGCAAATCCCAATTCCTTACTGAAACCATTTGTGACCACTGCAGCCCATGCAAACTTCTTCCCTCTTGGTTTCCTGTAACAAATATAGTTTCTTTTATTTACCTTAGCATTCACAAATAACATGTTTTAAATCTCCTCTCTTTGAGAAGCAGAAATTAGAAAACCAAATCTCTCTTCATTGTGACTAAATTGTTAATCAGTTTGGATTAAGGAACTACTATGAATCAATTCTTTATACCTTTCAGATATCTGGGTACACTCTAGTCTGCTACAAATATTTACAGCACTTTGCCAGATGCAAAGCCCCTAATTTTCCTAGTTGGACTAACATCATGCATCCTCATATCTCAGTGCACTACATTCTCTGCCTTCTTTTCAGTTTTTAGTTACCTGACTGAAGGTAACTAAAGTAGGCCAAGTATTTAAGAATCTACCAAAAGTATAGTGAGCTGTCTAACTCTTTTTAAAAATGTAATTCCTAAATCAGATTTCGGTGTTTGTGAAACATATTTTAAATAACTGCAGAAAGTCATAAAACACAGGTAGTATAGGAAATAGTGATAGTTAACAAACTGTTTCTACTATTATAACTTATCCTTTAAGACATCAATGAACTCATGATAAACTCAACCAGTTTATTTTCCCTTTTTCTATTTCTACCTCGGGCTGGGTCCTTTGTTTTATTACCAATAAAAACTCAGTATGCACTTCTGCTTCTATCCTAGATGGAGGCACAGGAACTGGATTTGCCCTCCACCCTGAAAAAAAAAAAAAGCACAAAATATATAAAACATACCAGATGTCAGTCAATGATGGACATTGATCTCTGGGATACAAGAAACAAAGGAAGTTAATATTATAATTATGCCAGCTTAATGTCTTGAAAATTCTCAGGCTGCAGCACAGGGAGGAGAAATCCAGAAAAGGTCCTGAATTGAAGAGAGGGAGCTGAACTCTGAGACCAAGGTAGCTATTAAAAATATGGTAACATTAAAGAAAAATTCCAGAACTACAAAGATGTATAGTTCTACCATCTGCCAAAATTTGCGTATTTTTTACATTTTCTTCCAGTCTCTAATATAATCCATATATTTTTATTGATATCAGGCAAAGACATTCTGCAGTCTAATTTTTTCCTTCTAGATATAATTCCATACACCTTTTCAATGTGCTATGTAGCATTTTAATTGGCATTTTTAATATCATATTGTTCAAGTTTGCAAACCACACATATAATTTGTGTAACGCCGTCTCATGTTTAAACCTTCATATTCCCTTCATTTTCCCCTCTTATTAGTTACAAAACAACAATATCTTTGTACATAGAGCTTCCCCTCTCTCTTTTTGACTTATTTTCTTGGAACAAATTCCTTGGAATAAAAAACCTCATCTTCTCCTCACCCCCCAAACTCTAACCATTCTCTCTTCCTCTCTTACTCCAATAAACACTTGCTTTTCCAGTCTTTTTACTTATCTCTTTGCCTTCTCTGACATAACTGTCATTTGGCTCTTGCTAGTGGTTATTTAGGTACTAAAACAGCCCTCTTGCTCTTGCATTCCAGCTTGACCTCACCATTTTTTAGGTGGCCCAACATCGTATAATGCAGTGTGAAGGCTGCTTCTTGCTCTCCTTTTTTAACTCTTCCTCTTGTCATAGTGTCTACTTCCTTCCTTCCACTCCACTCCTCTACTGTGGAAGGTTATAGTCTGTCAGTGATCTCTTTGTAAGTGCAAAGGCTTTTTTCTCTATTTTTGTCTTACCTTTGGAGATCCTGCTCTTAAATGATCTCCCTATTGCTGTCCAGACCTTTCTCTTTCCTTTCCTGTCCCTACTCAGGGCTTATCTCTTTCATAGAACTTTCTCTAAGGGTTGGGATACGTCCATCTCTTTTGAGTCCACATTCAACCCAGGCATATCTCACTCCCTTAACTCTGCTTTGCCCTATTCTAAGTTGTTTTACTCTACTTTGAATGAAGATGAAGTTAAGGAGTGAAAGTAAAAATGTATAGGCATATAACATTGAGAGTCCTCTACTTACGGATTCAAAATAGTCAAATTTTTGAAATAAATTCAAGGATTATAGGCCATGCTATGCTAGTAATGGAAGATCTACAAAGTCAGGTCCAATGTCACCTGGGAATTTGTTAGAAATGCTAAATTGTAGGTGCTACCTTAGATCTACTGAACCAGAATCTGGGCTTTTAATATAATCCTTGATGATTTGCATGTGAAATAAAGTATAAGAAGCACTGGTCTTATGGACCAGTGAGTGCCTGCCACAAAGGGCCTTCATCAAAATTTGCTCTAAAGACCTGTTGGGAACCTCAAATCAATGATTTTCACCTTTAGTTGGGCAAAGTTGGTGTGAGAGTGATCTGACCACCACAGGCATCACTGCTTTGATGGTAGATGACCAACTGATCTCCTGACAAGTTGGGTGGCCTTCCTTCCTTATCCTTCTAGGTACAGGTACATTCCTCCAAGGATGCAAAGAGTTTTGAAGAAGACAAGCTTTCTCAAGAGATGAAGACTGTTCTTCAACCAAGAGTATAGACGAGCTTATGGAATCTTTGGCAAAGTGGACACATCCTATAAAGGGTTAAGAAACATCGTATCTATAGTCTTTCCCAACAAACAATGTGTATGAACCACATAGAGTCAAAAGACAAGAACTGTTTATATTCTTCATTCTCTCACACAGTAAATATTTATTAAGCACCTATTATGTGCCAAACACCATCCTAGGTGCTAGGAATACAGCAGGGAACAAAACAGACAAAGTCCCTGCCTTAGTGGAGTATACATTCTAGAAGATAGAGATGAACAGCAAAAAAGTACATAATATGACCTCTAGTGACAGTGCTTTAAAGAAAAATAGAGTGGTGGAGACTGCTATGTATAGTGAGGACTCCCCCAAACCTAGAATTTATTTATAAAAAATTGTGCATCTATTCTTACATGTTTAAACTTCAGTTACCTTAAAAGTACTCTCCATTTGATGCAATATACCTATTGAGATGCTTTTTCTACTGCTCAAAACAGTTTTTGAATTCATCAGTTTTGTGCCTTTTAGTGCTTCCGCTGTTTTTTGTTTCACTTCTTCCACATTGACAAAATGTTTCCCTTTGAGGACATTTCTCTTACAAGGAAACAAAAAATAAAGTTGCTGGGGTGAAATCTGGTGACTAGGAAGGGCAGAGCAAAGAGATCATGCTGTTTTGGGTCAAAAACTGCTGAATACTCATGATATGGGCAGGTACGTTGTTATGGTAGAAAAACCAGTCACTTGTTGGCCACAACTCAGGAAGATTCTTACACAAATCATGATGCAATCTTCTCAAAACTTCCAGATAAAAACTTTGGTTGACACTTTGATCCAGAGGAACAAATTCCTAGTGTACTACAAGGGGCCTGCCCTCCAAAAGATAATTACAGTTTTTTTGGGGGGGGGTTCCCCCAAGACATAGGTGATTGGTGAAGGATTCTCCAAGGTGAAGACATTTGGGTATATACTTGATTGAAATGAGGAAGCAAACCATCTAGATTATTTGGGAGAAGATAATTCCAAACAGAGGAAAGGGCTACTATAAAGGTCTTGAAGAAGGAATATGTTTGGAGTCTTCAAGGAATAGCAAAAAGACCAATGAGTATGGAGCAGATTAAGCAAGAAAGAGAGTAGAATGAGATAAGGCTAGAGAGGTAAGTGGAACCAAATCATATAGTGTCTCTAAGGAGCTTGAATTGTATGCCAATGTGATAGAAGCCATTGCAAGGAGCCGAGAAGAGAGAGGAACGACATGACATGACCTACATTTTAAAAGGGCCTCTCTGGCTTCTGTGGGGATGGAGGAATGGACTCTAAGTGGGCAATAGTGAACTCAGGGAGGCCTAATAACAGGTTCCTTTAAGAGTGTATGTGGTTGATTTATATAACTGTGGTCATGGTGGTAGTGATGAGAATGGGCCCAACAATCTTGACTTTTCTACCAAATACTATTTAGAAAATTATCATGAGGTGACTGACATGATTTTTTTTAAACCTTGGATGGGAAACTGGCTTAGATATAGAAAACGGACTGTAGAAATAGCAGGGCTTCTTTAGGTTGAGCACTGTTAACAACATTCCCTGGGAATCAGTGTTAGTTAACATTTCATAAACGATTAAGAAAAAGGAATACTTTGAGACCTTTGTAGTTATACATATTATACTTAGCTTTTCACATAGTAAAATGTCAAGTCTCTAGGGAGCATCTTCTGGAACATTTCTAAAACCATGTGAGTAAGCTGGAAAGTGGCAAGTGTCTTACCACATGGACAAGTATAAGGGAGCTCACATAGGGGAAGACAATTCAGATGCTACCTTTAAAACAATGAACTCTGAACTGCCCATTATCACCAAAGTAAGGAATCTAGAAGTTGTTTTAGATTTTCCCTTCAAAACACCAGCTCTTCTAAAGCCCAAAAGGCCAGCAAAAGTTCTGGCTGTCCAGAATAAAGATAAAACAGCCCTAGCAAAACCTCAGGACACCCCTTTTAGGGCCCAGTGCGCAATGCTGGTCACCGCATCCTAAAAAAAAGAAGGATCAGAGAAAGGCAAGTAAAAATGATTAAAGGATAGAAGGGCTTTTGTTTGAGGGATTAAATGCCCATAAAGAAGATGAAAGTCTATAAAAGCACGAAAGATTCAGAGAGTAAAAATAGCCCCTTTCCTACAATCCTATAATTCTAAAATCAGAAGACAAAAGCAGCTTGAAAATGGGGGCAATGTCTATGAAGAAAGAGATCATTGGAGGACACATAAAATAAGGTCCTTCTTTTGACAGGTGTCCTTAAGTATTCTCTGATATGTAGAAGGATATGTGATAGCAGTAAATGGGGTGGCGGTTAGAGACAACTAGCACACCTCAACAGTCCTTTCTTGGGACAAAAACTTCTCTGAACTGATGCCTGCTTTCCCACTCTCCCCAAATCACCATGGAATACAATTACAGAAACTCAAAAAGAGCAACCCCCCCCAAAAAAACCCCCAAAATTCAAAGGATTCAAAATGTTAATAGTCAATCTCATTCTGTGTGAAAATTAGATTGAAAATAAATTCAAGGGTGAAAGATGTATAATAAACAAATAAGGGAAATTAAGGATGTGGGTGGATGGGAAAATACATCATTAACTTTTGTGATTCACACCATAGAGATATACTGTCCTCAAAATAAACGGTGCTTGATAATCTGAATTGGACAGATAAAATAACATTCCTTAAGTCAGCATTTGACTGTACTCATAGTCAAAAAGTGAAGGTTATGGATTGAAACAAGGATTAAACCATTTGAATTTCACCCAAAGCACAAGTCCTTCAATAGTTTTCCATTAACAGAGGAGTGGGAGACTCTGATGAACCGTTACTCACGTGATGAACGGTCAGTAAACTCTATTCCTTCTAATCTTCCTTCACAGAAAAACCAATCGGTATTTAAACGAAAGGAGGAACAGGAGAATAATAGTGTCACTGAGTTGAGAGATATTAAAAATGGGCCACAACCAACACGTGGACACTTACTATTAGGTCAAATATTGATACATATAAATACCTATGCTCGCTCCTTCCAGAAAATATCAGACTCAGGAACTTCATTCCTCATAAAGAAAACAATCTCCTTTCCTCCTCCCCAAAGGTTTCATTCTTTACCTGCTTTTTCCCTCCCAAGGGTAGAAACTTTCGTCCCTGCCTTCCCACTTGTCCAAGCTCCGCCTTCCGATTCGGGCTCCTGACTGGTTTGCCCGCCCACAGTTTGCTGAGCTCACCAATGGCAGCGGCGCTGGGTTGGGTGGGGGTGGGGGTGCCCGCGTCCAAGATTGAGCCCGAAGGAGCTGGGAGCTGGTGACTTGAGACGGGAAAGCGGCGTGAGCTGGCCTTAGCTTTGCCGTGTCCTGAGGGCATTTCCCCTGGCCTACCTACAAGGCCTTCCCCTGGCCAGGATAATGGCCCCTGAGAATAGCGCGAAACTGCGGGAGAGGTGAATCCAAGACATTGAGAGGGAGAGGAAGCTGAACCAAACCTTTGAGATCCTAATCCCTACATTCCGCGGACCTGAGTCGCCACCCACGCCAAAAAACTGATCTGAAGAACCCAGGCTCCGGAAGCTGGGACTGTCTGGACGAGGAGCGGGCCGCGAGCTTTGGAGACGCCTGGGTGTGCAGACCGGGGTCTGGGAGCAGAGGTCTCAGGAGGGATGACTTCGGTTAAAAGATGGCTGAAGACCGGACGTGAGGGGTAGTGGAACTGGGTAAGTAGCCAGTGTCTGTCCTGGGCTCGGAGAGCCATGCCAAGAGCTGCTCTCTAGGCTATACAGAACTCGCACCTGTGGTTACTTGCATGAGGATGCCCCTTCCCCTGTCCCCCAGCTTGGCACGTTCCCAAGGGGTTCTGCTGAGAGCTTGCGGCCGCCTGTCAAGGGGAGTAGGCTGGAAAAGGGAGGTTCTCAAGCCCAACGTTACTTTTTCTTGGGTTGGCTCTTTCCCGTTAGGAATTAATACAAGGTGATTACAGAATCGAGGTCATTCCTTCGGCATTTTCTTTTCTTCTTCTTCTTTTTTTTTTGAAAGCAGAATTTATTGAGAGGATAGAAAAGCTCCCATAGTGGGAGGGAACCCGAAGGGGTTGCCCTTCTTCGGCATTTTCTAAGAATTTGTCCAACCCCAAATCCCCAAGTGACCTATTCCTCCCCTGCGTTGCTCTCCTTGTACAAATGCACTAAATTCTTTCATTCTTAAGTTGTTTAGTTGGAGAGTAGACCTTCTAAGCTACTTTTTCTTTCCTTTTTTGGTGTACTTTGAGAATGTCAACAATTATCCATCCATTAGTCTTGCTGTTGGTTTACAGTTTCAAGTTTCAGGGGACAGAGTCCTGAGAAATATAAGGAGTATGCGAATTTAAGATTTCTGCCAGCTAGTCTAGTTTGTGATGAAATTCATGTGTCCCGTATGCTACCTTTTCTAATTTTTCTTCTGGGATAATATTTTGAACTTGAAAGGGTATACTGAGGCAAGGTGGGCTGGTTCCGGTACCGCAGAAATAATGCAAGACTGCAACCAAGTAAGAAGTAGAAGGAAGTAAAGTTTATTATTCACCTTTCACAGACTGAAAGGGGGCTGACACTCAGAAGCAAATGTGGCCTTGAAGGGCCAAGAACTGGATATGTTTAAAGGCCTTTGGAGTAAGGGGGCTTTGGGCCCGGAGGGGTCTGGGCCAAAAGGAATGTCCATGTCTGCTGGTCTTTGATGTTGATTGTAGCCACATGAGTCTTAGATCATTACGTTGCCAGACATTAGCATCTCATGCCCTCCAGTGGTGGGCTAGGTGGAAGGAGACAAGGGGAAGGGTTTTTCCTGCTAGAGACCTGTCTGATGTTTGCAGTCCACAAACTCCTTAGCAAAAAGGTGGCCTATTATCATTTTTATGACTTCGGCCAGCTAAGGGGTGATCTTTGACCTTCCGCTTTGGACAAGGAACCTGAAAGTTTCTTAGAGATTATTATGCTAAACCATGAATTGAAAGGCTGGGCTGCCCTTGTCTTTCATCTGATGGAGATTTGCTGAGGGAGTAGGGTAGGCTTCCAACTTGGCTTGCAGTAAAATGTCTAATTTTATTTTTTTCCTTTATTAGCATAGCACTTATACTTTTTTCTTTTTCTAGTAGTTACACTAGAGTTTGCAAAATACACTTACAACTAATTCAAGTACCCTTTTATAACATAATGCTATAAAGCTTCATGAGTAGTATGAGTCCTCTATAATGACAAAATAATTCTAAATCCTTTTTCCTATTTCTTGTATCATTGCTGTTCTTTATTGTGCATATGCAGAAGCATACATAATAGTGTGTGTATTTATATAATATATATAATTAAATATATGTATATAACATATAATTGAATGAGTACATTATTGTTATTATTTTGAACAAGCTGTTAGGTCAATTCAAAAATTGGTTTTGTTAAGTCAATTAAGAATAAGAAAATGTTTTTATTTTACTTTTACGTATTTCTTCTCTGATGCTCTTTTTTTTCTTTATATATGTCCAGTTTCTGACCTTTATCATTTTTCTTCTCTCTAAAAAAGTTCTTTGAACACTTCTTGCAAGTCAGGTCTACTGGGAACAAATTACTTCAATTTTTGTTTCTCTGAGAAAGTCTTTATTCTTTTCAACTTTTGAAGGGTGGTTTTCCAGAGTACAGAATTCGAGCAGGTGGTTTTTAATCTTTAAACACTTGACATATTTCACTCCATTCTCTTTTTGCTTGCATGGTTTCTAATGAGAAGTCATAACTCTTATGTTTGCTTCTCTATAGGTAAGCTATTCCTTCATCCCCTTCCCAGCTTCTTTCAAATCTTTAAAAATTTTTTTTTTGTAGTTTAAAACTGATATACATAGGTGTTATAGACTGAGTGTGTTTCCCAGAAATTAGTATGTTGAAACTCAACCCCTCAATGTGATGTTATTAGAAGGTGTGGTCTTTAGGAGGTAATTAGGATTAAATGAGGTCATATGGGTAGAGCCCTCATTAATAGGATTAGTGCCCTTACAGTAGTTATGGGAGAACTTGGTTTTCTTTTCTTCTTTCCACTGCCTGAGTATACAACAAGAAATTGGTAATCCATAACCCAACCCAGAAGGCCCTTACTAAAATTCAATCATACCATCACCCTGATCTCAGACTTCTAGTCCCTAGAGCTGTGAGAAATAAATGTATGTTTTTGTATAAGCCACTTAGTTTATGGGAATTTGTTATAGTAACCCAAACTGACTAAGCCACTATATGTGGGGGGCTTTTTTGGCATATATCTTGCTTAGTGTTCTCTGAACTTCCTTGATCTGTGATTTGATATCTGACATTAATTTGGGTCAGATTTTCGGTCATTATGCTTTTAAAATATTTTTGTCCTCCCTCCCTCCCCTCCTCCCTTCCTCCCTCCCCTCCTCCCCTCCTCCCCTCCCTTCGTCTCTTCCTCCTCCTTCTCCATCTCTCTCCCTTTCTTCCCCTCTTCTCCTTTTGCTATTTAGATTATGCATAAGTTATACCATGACACCATTTGTAATTGTTCAGTTCTTGGGTATTCTTCTCCCTCCCCCCCACAGTTAGGAAACTGTAATTGTTCAGTTCTTGGGTATTCTTCCTCCTCCCCCTCCTTGTGTAGGAAACAAGGACATAAGCTTGACAAAGCCCTTGTGTTTCTGGCCTAGTTCCAACAGAAGTTTGGCCAGTGTTTTCTTCTCTCCATGTTTGCCCCGGGAATGTTGATTTGGTAGAATTCAGGTGGTGTGACCTCTAGTCTGCGTAGGCTGGATGTAGCCTATTTCGATAATAACTTTACTCAGAACTTCAAAGAACACAGATGTTAATAGTTTTACCTAGACTCTTAGAAAACAAAGATGTCAGCGCTATAGTAAGCTTGCCAGGGAAAGTCCTGAGCATTAATGTTTTCCCAGCTGATGCTTGCATTAAAATATTTCTTGTTTATGTAGTTTTGCTCTATGTAAGAAAACATGCTGTAAGAATAAACTTGCTCTCACCTATTGAGGCGAGAGACCTCCCAATCCCGCTGTTCTTTGTCTTTCTTTTCTCACCCACCTCAGGCCCTGCTCTACGAAGGCTAGACCTCCGCACCTTTGCGTTTCAATTTTGGTGGTTTCTGTTGAGATAGCGTCAAGCTGAGAGATTCTTTCTTCAGTCATATCTAGTATGTCTAGTCTACCAATAAAACATTGAACATATTCTTCATTTTGGTTACAATATTTTGATCTCTAGTGACTTTTTGTTCTTTCTTAAAATCTTTATCTCAACACTTACGTTGCCCATCTGTTCTTGGGTGTTGTCTACTTCACCTGCTAGAGCCCTTAGCATCTTAATCATGTTAGCATTCCTTTCATTTCTGTCTGGTTCTGATGCTTGCTATATCTTTTCAAACTGTGTTGTTTTTCCCTTGGGAGTGGGGGGTGCTTTTTAATATACTTTGTAGTAATTTCTTGATTGCTGAACTTGAGGTGCTGAGTAAAAGAAACTGCTGTAAACATGTTTTTATTAATGTGATGGCAAGGTGTGGGGGAAGGGAAAGCATTCTATAGTTCTTTGAGAGGTCTCAGTCTTTTAGTGAGCCCGTGCCACTGCTGTACCACTGGAGTGAGAACTTCACGTGTGCTTTTCAGACCCTTATCCCCCATGTCTTTGGTGGGACAGGATGACCAGAGTGAGTGGAGTTGAATATTTCCCTTCTTCCATGTGGATAGCAAGAAATGGCTGGAGTTAGGTATTTCCCTTTTCCCAGGTCATTTACTTAGACTGTGATAAAAGCCCAGCAGGCTAGGCTCTGGTTAAATAGTTTTCCTTGAGGGCAGACTTTGTTAAGAAGTACAGAATGCTGTGCCATATTTCAAAATGGTTTTTTTCTCCCTCCTCCTGCCAGAAGCATGAGATTTTTCTTTAACATTTATTGTGAGTACTGGCTGAGCTCCTGGAGGTAAAACTCACAAAAACATGGGGATCGCCTGATAGCTGGGTTCTCCTAGAGTTTTTAATCTTTCAGAGGGGCTGAGCCTCTAGCAAGTCATCATTTATAGTTCAGGTTTTTCTGCCTTGACACTGGTTCCCAAAGAGGTTTGCACTCATGAGTTTATGCTTTAACAAAGCCATAATGCTCTGTATTTACCTGTAAGTCTATCCAGTTTTGGGGAGGTTTGCCCTGTGACCACACTTCTCTGATGAATCTAAGAAGAGTTGTTGATTTTACAGTTTAAACTTTTTACTTGTTCGATGAAGTGGTGACTACCAGCTCCTTATATGCTGTACTAAAAACTAGAATTGTTTCTTTAGTTTTCTTTTCAAACTGTTCATACAAGTGCATAGAAATATAATTGTGTTTTGTGTGTTGATTTTATATTATGCAACTTTTCTGAGTTCTTTTATTATTTGCAACCATACTTTTTTGGATTCTTTCGCATTTTCTAACATACATGATCATGTCATCAGTAAACAGAAAATTTTACTTCTTTCTTTCCAGTTGAATGGTTTTTATTTATTTCTCGTATTTAATTGCTCTGGCTGGAACTTCCAGTGGTATGTTGAATGAAGTAGCTAAAGTAGGCATCCTTGTTTTGTTCCTGATCTTAGGTTAAAAGTTTTCAATGTTTCATCGAGTATGATGTTAGCTGTGGGTTTTTCATATATATTTATCATGTTGAGAGTATTTCCTTTTATTCTTAGTTTATTAAGTAATTATGCAATGAAAGGATGTTAAAATTTGTCAAAATTTTTTTGTACCAATTGGGATGATCATATGGTTTAATTTATTCTACCAATATGGAAATTTATGTGTAATCTATTACATTCATTGACTTTTGTATATTAAACCATCCTTCCATTCCAGGAATAAGTTAGTACTTGATCATGATGTACATTACTTTTAATATGCTACTGAATTTGGTTTGATAGTATTTTGTTGAGAATTTTGCATCTTTATTCCTAAGGAATTCTATTTTCTTATGGTACCTTTGTCTGGTTTTGGTATCAAGGTTATGCTGGCTTCATATGATG
The DNA here is from genome assembly GCA_963574415.1 of Tarsius wallacei. Lineage (NCBI taxonomy): Eukaryota > Metazoa > Chordata > Mammalia > Primates > Tarsiidae > Tarsius > Tarsius wallacei. The sequence continues at coordinate 31,732 of CAUYQG010155813.1, forward strand.
AAATGGGAAGTGTTTTCTCCTCTTCCATTTTTTGGAAGAGTTGGAGAAGAATTGGTGTTACTACTTCTTTACATGTTTGTTAGAATTTACTATTAAAGCCATCTAATCCTTGGCTTTGTTTTTTTGGGAAGATTTGGGTTACAAATTTAATCTTCTTATGATTTATAGGTCTATTCAGGTTACCTATTTATTCTTGAATAAGTTTTAGTAAGTTTTGTGTTTGTAGGAATTTTTCCATTTAATCTAGGTTATCCACTTTGTTGGCATACAACTGTTCATTATATTCTTTCATAATCTTTTTTGTTTCTATAAAAGTAGTAGTAACGTTTCCACTTTCAATTCTAATTTTAGTAATTTGACTCTTTTTTCCCTTAGTTAATCTAAATAAAGGGTTGTCAGTTTTGACGATATTTTAAAAGAACCAAATTTAGTTTTGTTGATTTTCTCTATTTAATATTTTACTTCTCTTTGCTCTAATCTTCATTACTATCTTCTAATATCTCTGAGTGTAGATTGTTCTCTTTTTTTTAGTTCCTTAAAAAGTACAGTTATACTATTGATTTGAGATTCTTCTTTTTTTAAGGTATGCATTTATAGCTAAATTACCCTTGGCACTGACTTTGCTTCATCTCATAAGTTTTGTTGTGTTGTGATTTCATTTCATTCTTCTCAAGGTATTTTCTAATTTCCTTTATGATTTATCTTTTGATCCACTGATTCTTTAATGTTTAATTGCCACATATTTATATATTTCCAAGTTTTCCTTCTGTTGATTTTATTTATACTTTTGATCAAAAAAGATACTGTATATGATTTAAAGTTTATTAGCACATTTTTTGTGGCTAACATATGATCTATTCTGGAGAATATTCCATATGTACTTGAGAATGTATATTTTGCTGTTGTTGGATGGAATGTTCTGTATATCTGTTATCATTACTTTCAACCACTATGTCCCTATTCGTAAAGTGAATTTCTTGAAGCCATCATATAAGTGGATCTTATTTTTTTTATTCAATCCAATCTGTCAATCTCTGTCTTTTAATAGAGTCTAATACAGTTACAGTATATGTGATTACTGATATAGAAATATTTTACTCTACTATTTTCTATTTTCTTTGTCTTTTTTTTATTCCTTAATTTCTTTGTTACCACCTTTTTCTATATGTTGTTTTTTCTTCTTATAGTGTACCATCTTGCTTTCCTTATTTCCTTTCTGATATATATTTTTAATTTATTCTCTTCATAATTAAAGATTACAATTAACATTTTAAACTTATAATAACCTAGCTTGAATTATACCCACTTAACTTTAATAGTATATAAACTCTCTTCCCCATATAACCCCATCTCTCCTTCTCTGTATTGTTGCTGTCATAAATTACATCTCCGTTCATTGTACACTCATTAACATTGATTTATAGTTATTACTTATGTGTATGTCTATTAAATCACATAGGAAAAAGAGAGAAGTTTCAAACCATAGCAAAAGTACAATAATACTAGCTTTTATATTTACCTTTGAGATTACCTTTACTGGTTGTCCTTTATACTTTCTAGAACTTTGAGTTACTTTCACTTCATTTCATTTGACTGTTCTTTCATTTCATCATGAAGGACTCACTTTAGTATTTCCTATAGGGTAAGTCTATAAACGACATCAGCTTTTATGTGAAAATGTCTTAATTTATCTTTCATTGCTGAAAGATAGTTTTGCCGGTTACAGTATTCAACAATTTTTTTTTAAATTTAGGACTTTATTTTTTTTCCTTTTATCTTAAAGACATGGGGTACAATTCAGGGTTAGGTATAAAAATGTTCATTATGCAGGTACCCTTGTTGATGAGGTGTGTCCCTCCCTCCCCTGGCAGTTTCCCTCAACTGCCAATCCCACCTCCCCTCCCCTGGCAGTTTCCCACTACTGCCAATCCCCGTCTTATAGTATTATGATAATTGTTCAAGGTCCACTTATGAGTGAGAACATATGGTACTCTGTTCTGTGTTTCTGTGATAGATCACCGATTATGATAGACTCTAAATCCATCCAAGTTGCTGTGAAGTCCATATGTCTGTCCTTCTTTATGGCTGCATAATATTCCATTGTGTATATGTACCGCATTTTTTTATTCAGTCCAGCTTCTATGGGCAGCGTGGTTGGTTCCATGTTTTTGCTATTGTGAATAGAGCTGCAACAAATATGCATGTGCAGGTATCTTTTTTGTAGAATGATTTGAGTTCCTCCAGGTTTATTCCCAATAGGGGAATTGCTGAGTCATATGGAAGGTCAATTTCTAGTTCTTTCAGAAATTGCCACATTGTCTTCCAAAGAGGCTGAACGAGTTTGCATTCCCACCAGCAGTGTAGAAGCATTCCTTTTTCTCCACATCCTCACCAGCATCTGTTGTTTTTTTTATTAATGATGGCTATTCTTACAGGAGTTAGGCGGTATCTCCATGTGGTTTTGACTTGCATTTCTCTGATGGTAAGTGAGGCTGAGCACTTTTTCATGTGTCTGTTGGCTGCCCTTTATCTTTTTTTGAGAAGTGTCTATTAATGTCTTTTGCCCATTTTTTAATGGGGCTGTTTGTTTTTTCTTCTTTTGGCACATTTGAGTTCCTTGTAGAACCTAGATGTTAGGTCTTTGTCAGATATACAGTTGGCAAATATTTTTTCCCATTCTGTGGGCTGTCTCCCCACTCTCTTGATGGTTTCTTTTGCTTGGCAGAAGCTTGTCAGTTTGATGAAATCCCACTTTTCTGTCTTATCTCTTATGGTATGGGCACTTGAGTTTTTGATCAGGAATTGGTTGCCAGTTCCGATTTACATAAGGGTGTCTCCTGCATTTCTAACGTTCTTATAGTTTGAGGTTTTATGTTTAAGTTGTTGATCCATTTAGAGTTAATTTTTGTGTATGGGTAGGGGTCCTATTTCAATCTTCTGCATGTAATCAGCCGCTTTTCCCAGCACCATTTATTGAATAGGTTCTCCTCTCCCCAGTGGTTGTTGTTGAAGGCTTTGTCAAAGATGAGTTGGTTGAGAAATTGAGGCTTTGCTTCTGGAATCTCTTTCCTGTTCCATTGGTCTATATGCCTGTTCTTGTACCAATACCAGGTTGTTTTGATTATTATAGCCTTATAGTAAAGTTTGAAGTCTGGAAGTGTGATACCTCCTGTTTTGTTTCTTTTGCTAAGGATTGTTTTGGCTATTCATGGTCATTCATGTTTCCATATGAATTTCTGTATTGTCATTTCCAGGTCTGAGAAGAATGATGCTGGTAATTTAATTGGTATTGCATTGAATCTTTAGATTGCCTTTGGTAGGATGGACTTCTTAACAATGTTAATTCTTCCTATCATGAGCATGGACTATTTTTCCATTCGCTTGTGTGTTCTTGGATTTCTTTGAGGAGTAATTTGTAGTTCTTATTGTAAAGGTCTTTCACTTCTCCGGTTAGGAAGATACCAAGGTTTTTTTTTTTTTGGTGGTTATTGTGAATGGAATTGTGCTTTTTATTTGGTTCTCCGCCTGCTTGCTGTTGGTGTATAAGAATGCAGCTGTCTTTTGCACACTTATTTTGCCAAAGTCCTTTATCAGTGCATGCCAGTTTTTGACAGATTCTCTTGGATTTTCGAGGTATAGGATCATATCGTCAGCAAAGAGGGATAACTTAACTTCCTCTTTTCCTATGTGGATACCCCTGATTTCCTTCTCTTCTCTAATTGTACTAGCTAGGATTTCCAATACAGTGTTGAACAAGAGAGGTGAGAGTGGGCAGCCTTGTCTTGTTCCAGTTTTCAGGGGAATTGTTTCACTTTCTGTCCATTTAGCAATATGCTAGCTGTGGGTTTATCGCAGATTGCACTTAACTATTTTGAGATATGTTCCTTCTATACCTAGGTGTTTGAGGGCTTTTATCAAGAAGCGATGCTGGATTTTATCAAAAGCCTTTTTCTGCATCTAATGATACAATCATGTGATTCTTGTTTTTACATCTGTTGATATATTTAGTTACATTTATGGTCTTGCGGATGTTGAACCAGTCCTGCATCCTTGGGATGAAGCCTACTTGGTCATGTTGGATGATTTTTGAGATGTGTGTTTGGATCCGATTTGCTAGAATCTTGTTGAGGATTTTTACATCTATGTTCATAAGGGATATTGGCCTGTAGTTCCCTTTTTTTGTTGACTCTTTACCTGGTTTGGGTATCAGTGTGATGTTAGCTTCATAAAATGATTTCGGGAGAATTCCATCTTTCTCAATTGCCTGGAATACTTTCAATAGGATTGGTATCAGCTCCTCTTTGTATGTTTTGTAGAATTCTGCTGGAAAGCCATCCAGTCCAGGACTTTTTTTGTAGGTAGTTTTCTTATAACAGAGTCAATTTCCTAGGTTGTTAATTGGTCTATTTAGTGTCTCAGTGTCTTCTTGTTTCAACCTGGAGAGGTTGTGTGATGTCAGAAAGTCCTCCACTTCATTTAGGTTATCAAGTTTGTTTCCATATAGGTGTGCATAGTAATCTCTGATAATCTTTTGTATTTCTTTGGGGTCAGTTGTGATTTGATCTTTTGTATTTCTGATTGTGTTTATTTGGGTTTTTTCTCTCTTTTTCTTGGTCATTCTGGCTAGGGGTCCATCAATCTTGTTAATTCTTTCAAAGAACCAGCTTTTTGTTTTGTTGATGTTTTTATGATATTTTTGTCTTCTGTGTCCCGTATTTGGGCTCTTATTTTGGTGATTTGGATTCTTTTGCTAAAGTTAGGGTTTTGGTGGTCTTCTCTTTCCTGCTCCCTTAGGTGATTTGTTAGGCTCTCAACTTGTGATCTTTCATTTTCTTGATGTGCGCTCGTAGATATAGAAATTCCCCTCTTAAAACTGTATTCTTGGTATCCCAGAGGTTTTGGTAAGATGTTTCTTCATTTTCATTTGTTTCTGGGAATCTCTTAATTTCTGCTTTAATTTCAGTGTTGACCCAGTAGTTGTTCAGCATCATGCTGTTTAGTGTCCATGTCTTTGTTGCTTTGGGGGAAATTTTGTTGGTCTTGATATTTATTTCTATTGAACTGTGATCTAAGAAGGTGCATGACAATATTTTAACCTTATGGAATTTGTTTATGCTTGATTTATGGCCAGGAATGTGATCAATCTTGGAGTATATTTCATGTGGTGATGAGTAGAATGTATATTCTGTGGTTGTTGGGTGGAATATTCTGTAGGTATCTATTAAGTTCATTTGGTTGAGTGTCAGTTTTAGGTTCTGGATCTCCTTGTTGATTTTTTGCCTCGATTATCTATCTAGGGCTGTTAGTGGGGTATTCAAGTCCCCTGCTAAAATAGTGTTAGAGTCAATATCTTTTTTTAGTTTACTTAGTCTTGCTTTATAAATGCTGGTGCTCCTGTGTTGGGTGCATATATGTTTAGGATGGATATTTCTTGTTGATGAATTGAACCTTTTATCATTATGTAGTGTCCTTTTGTATCTTTTTAAATTTTTGATAGCTTAAAGCTTGTTTTGTCTGATATTAAGACCATGACTCCTGCCTTTTTTTGTGGTCTATTTGCTTGGAAACTCATTTTCCATCCTTTAACTTTGAGTCTGTGTGAGTCCCTTGTGGTGAGATGAGTTTCCTGGATACAGGAAATAGTTGGTTCATGGTTTCTTATCCAGTTTGCCATTCTGTGTCTTTTCAGTGATGCATTTAGTCCATTCACATTCAGGCTGATTATTGAAATGTTATTGTTTATCCCTGTCATGAGGTTCTCATAAAGTTTTTTCTTTGCTTGTTTTCTTTTAGCTTTGGGGTTGATGTATGTGTGTGTTTTCAAGTTTGTTGTTGCAATGAATTCTCTGTTGAGTCTATGCTCTGCTGTTCTCTTAGGAAGTGTGTGGTCATTCTCTCTTTTTTTTTTTCTTTCTTCTGTGCTTAATACCTTTTTAAGTGTCTCCTCTAGAGCTGGTCTGGAAGCTGCATAATCTCTTAGTGATTGGGTGTCTGGGAAGGATTTTGATTCTCCATCACTGATAAAGCTGAGCTTGGCTGGGTAGAAAATTCTTGGTTGAAATTGGTTATCTTTGAGGACTTTGAATATTAGACCCCAGTCCCTTCTTTCTTGTAGTGTTTCTGCTGATAGGTCTGCTGCTATTCCAATTGGTTTTCCCAAGTAGGTAGTCTGACCTTTCTCTCTTGCTACCTTCAGGGTTTTTTCTTTTGTGCCTACTTTGTGTAGGTGAATTACTGTGTGTCTAGAGGTTGGCCTTCTCATTTGATATCTTGTGGGGTTTCTCTGTTCTCTTGTGTTTGACTGGTCACATCTCTGGTGAGATGGGGAAAGTTTTCTTGGATAACCTGCTGGAATACTTGCTCCAAGTTGTCCTCTGTTTGCCTTTCTTCTTCTGGGATGCCAATCAGGCTTTGGCCTCTTGATATAATTGCATATCTCTTGTAGACTTTGTTCTTTCTTTTTTAGTTTTCTTTCTATGTTTTTTACGGGATTGGATTAATTCTATGTTCTGGTCTTCAAGTTCTGAGATTCTTTCTTCTGCAAGATTAATTCTGCTTTGCATGCTTGTCATCTTGTTATTTATTTCCTGGATGAAGTTTTTTATTGCCAAAATCTCTGTTACAAGTTCTTTCAGTGTTGCATCTTGTCTTTCTTGAGTCTTATTCACTCTTTCCATTCATTCCCTAATCTCTATCATATTCTGGGGCAGTTGTTGATGACTTTCATTATTTGGACTCAGATGTCTGATTTTTTAGGGATTTTCTTTTTGTTACACTTGAAATTACCTGTGGTCTTCTGTTCGTTTTTCCTCATTTGTGACAGATCTCTTGCTTTTCTCTTTAATTCCATTATTCAGTGTCAGTGGGAGAGGCTTTCACTTCTGATGTCTGTTCAGCTCTCTATTCTCCCCTGATCCAGGCTCTGGGTTTGTTCTATTTTGAAACAGGACTGTGGGTGGGAAACTTGGCTGTCTCTTGTAGTTTTGAAAGTTGAATAAGGTGGGGGATGAGGCACTAGGATTCAGAAACTACTTGCAAATCACAATGTTCACTAATTGTAGTATGTGTTTCCTGAGACCCACTCCCCATCACCATGCTATATGATGATGCAATGAGTATGTGTGTGTACCCCCTGAGTCCAAGATACAGTAACAGCAATGAGGAGAACAGAGAAAAATAGAATGAAATAAGATGGACAATAATTTAAAAAAAAAACAAAAAACAAAAAACAATGAAGGCAGAAACCAAAGCAAAAAACAGTTGAACACACACACACAGGCATAAACACACACCCCAAAACAAACTGGAATAACAAAGTGATACAAAACAACAACAATAACAAAACCAGGAAAACTAAACATACATACACATGCCTAGCACAAAATGAACTGAGAAGAAAAAGAGAAAGACCGGGGGTGGGTGGGGCGGGGGGGAGTGTGGGGAAGGAATTCAGATTGAACCCTCACACATATATTCTTTTTTTTTTTAGATTGGAAAACATAGTTTATTTAGAAAGTAAATTGGAGAGAGAGAAAAAGAGGGGATTCAACTCCCCAAGGGAGGGGAGGAGGCCAAAGTTTATGATAGCATGACCTAACCATAGCTCAAAGAGTACATGGCCACACCACATAGCTTAGCAAGGAATGGCCACAATGGCCTGGCAATGGCCTAGCAATCCTCACACATATATTCACACACACCTTAAACTAAAAATAAATAAATAAATAAGAAAGAGAAGGACAAAAGAACAAAAACAAACTTACAACAACAACAGCAACAAAAACTGAAAGGTGAACACTCAATTATTCACATACACATATAAACAGAAAAAAAAACAAAAGAAGAAAGAAAAAAGAGGAGATGACAAACCCTCACATACATATTCATGCAAAGGAAAAATATTTTAAAAAATAGAGCTAGCAAACAGGCAAAAAAATTTTAAAAATTAAACGTTAAAGAAAAAGAAAAAAATCCCGCCCTCTTGTGGCAGGTTCTGTAATTGCTCCTCTCATTTGCTTCTCGGCTATTTCCTGCAGAGCTTCTGCCTCTTTCACTCTCTCCCCAGTATCTGGAGCAGAGAAGGAGGAGGGGCAGTGGGGGTGGGTGGGGCTGCATCCTTCCTTCCCGCTCTTGTCTGGTCAGAGGTGTGGGATTGTCTCTGGTGGGGAGGTGTGGGATTGTCTCTTCCCCAGTTATGTACTCATGAAGGGTGCCCCAGCCAGGCCTATCCTGGAATGGAGTTCTCCCGTTGTGGCAGATGTTGACGCTACAACTGGGTTCGTCCCTCTCAGTAATGCCCCAACTGTCCCTCTCAGTAGTGCCCCAACTGCATAGGTCTGACGTTCAGAGGATTGCTGGGGAGGAGGGGGTTGGATCAGCCCCAGACTCACCAATGATCTCTTTGGAGTTCTTACGCATCCTTTTCGGACCACACCCTTTGTCCCATGGTTGGATCAGGGTAGAAGGTAAGGTGCCTGAGACACAGCACTTGTCAGGTCCCTCCTAAGTTTGTGCTTTCAGGATATTCCCTCTGGGTGACAATCTACCCCAGGGTAGTTGATCCACCCGTCACAGAGATCGCGTCTGTTACTCATGGTGAGCAAGTCAGAGCACTTCCCTGCCCCGTTTTCAAGATGATGGTGGGGTGCCTCTTTCATCTTCTCCGGTGAGACTCTGCCTCTGGGCTCCCTCCGCAGCCCTTGCTGCCAGTGTCCAGCCAGGTGCTGCAGTGGTGAGGCAAAGCCTGGAACTGGCAGTCAATCCTGCTGCAGTGGTAACGCAGAGCCAGGAGCCAGTGGTCTCTCCCCACCGCTTCTTCACAGGAAAATTTTTGTCCATTAAAAAAAATGGCACTGGGCTTCTGCAACCCAGGAAGTGCTAGGGACCAAGTAGAGCAGCTGCAACACCAACTGCTTCACCAGCAGGGCCCTGATCACTTGCTCAGGAGCCCCCACTTAAGTCAGTCTCTCCCAGCATCTTCTTCCCAGGAAGGTTTTTGTTGATTTTTAAAAAAGATGGCACTTGGCTTCTGCATCCCAGGAATCACTAGGATCCAAGCCCAGCAGCACCAGCCACCGCACCAGGAGAGTCCCGGCCATTAGCTCCCTAGCCCTCACTTAGTCAGCCACTCACACTCCCGCTTATTCACCAGCTCGTACACAAAATTTTCCATACACTCACTCACTCACACTGGGACTTGCATAGTCTGATTGGCTTGGCCACCATCTTCCTGACCCCCTTTCCCTCAATTTTAGGACTTTAAATATGCCACCTCACTGCCTTTGGCCTTCATGGCTTCTTTTTTCTTTCTTTCTTTCTTTTTTTTTTTTTGGCTTAAACAAGTTCATTACCTCATAGTTCTGACCACCAGAAATCTCAGGTCAAGGTGTTGGCAGGGTTGGCTTCTTTTGAGGGCTGTGAGGGGAAATCAGTTCCATTCCTCTCATAGCTTCTGGTGGTTTGCTGACAATCTTTAGCATTCCTTGGATTGTAGAAACATCTCTGTCTTCATTTTCACATGTTGTTCTTCCTGTGTGTGTATCTCATGTTCAATTTTCTTCTTTTTTATAAGGACACCAGTTATGTTGGAATTGGGTCCATCCAAATGACCTCGACTTAAATAATTATATCTGCATCTACCCTAATTCCAAATAAGGTCACATTTTGAAGTACTGGGTGTTAGCACTTCAACATATGAATTTTGGGGAGGACACAATTCAACCCATAACACCATATGTAAATAAAGCAGTCTGGATATATTGAAGCAACTCTATCATTGCTACTAAAGCAGAGGAGAAAGTCTTTGGGAAGTAAAACTTGAAAGACTATCTTTAGCTTCCTCCCACATAATCAAATACCATGTTTTAAAGTAACTTGAAGTCATTCTTCTTTGAGTGGTCATGTTATCAACTGGATATACAGTGACATTTGTTTGACTTTTTCTTCAACTTTTTATTATTTATTTTTGCTTCAGTTTCTTTTTTTATTTATTTATTTTAGATTCAAGGGATACATGTGCAGGTTTGTTACATGAGTGTATTGAGTGATGGTGAGGTTTGGGTTTCCATTGAACCCATTGCCCAAATGGTGAGATTAGGTAGATTTTCAACCCTTGTCTCCCCATTCCCACTTTGATAGTCCCCAGTGTCTGTTGTTTCCATCATTATGGCTGCATGTATATCCAGTGTTTAGCTCCTACTTATAAGTAAAAACAAGCAGCATTCTGTTTCTGTGTTAATTTGCTTAGAAGAATGACCTCTTGCTGCATCCACTTTGCTACAAAGGACATGGTTTTATTCTTTTTTATGACTATGAAGTATTCCATAGTGTATATACACCACATTTTTTTAATCCAATTTTCCATTAATGGGCACCTTGGTTGGTTCCATATTTTTGCTATTGTGAATAGTTCTACAATAAACATACAAGTGCAGGTGTCTTTTTTTGGTAGAATAATTTATGCTTCTCTGGGTATATACCCAGTAATGGGATTACTGGGTCAAATGGTAAATTTATTTTTAGTTCTTTAAGAAATCTCCAAACTGGTTTACAGAGACTGAACTAGCTTATATTCCTACCTATCAACAGTGTATGAGTGTTTCCTTTTCTCTGCAATCTTGTGAACTTCTGTTGTTTTTTGACTGCTTAATGATACCCATTTTGACTACAATAAGATGGTATCTTATTGTGATTTTCATTTGAATTTCTCTTATGATTAGTGATGTTGAAGATTTCAAATGTTTGTTGGCTGCTTATAGTTCTTCCCTTGAGAAGTGTCTGTTTATGTTCTTTTCCCACTTTTTAATTTTGTTGTTGATTCGTGTAAGTTCCTTATAGATTCTGGATATTAGTCCTTTGTCAGATGCATAGTTTGCAAATATTTTCTCTCATTCTTGTCTATTTACTCTGTGGATAGTTTCTTTTTCTGTGCAGAAGCTCTTTAGTCTAATTAGGCCCCACTTGTCAATTTTTGTTTTTACTGCATTTGTTTTTTAGGACTTTATCATAAATTCATTTCCCAGGCCAATGTACAGAGGCATGTATTCTAGGCTTTCTTCTAGGATTTTTGTAATTTGAGGTTTTGTATTTAGGTCTTTAATTCATATTGAGTTAATTTTTTAAATGGTGAGACAAAGTGGTCCATATTTATTCTTCTGCATATGGTTAGCCAGTTTTCCCAGCATTAGTTACTGATGTCATTTTCCTAATGTTTATTTTTGTCAGCTTTGCCAAAGGGAGGTTAGCAGCTTTATTTCTGGGTTCTTTATTCTGTTCCATTGGTCTGTGTGTCTATTTTTTTTTTAAGTGAGAAAGCAGGATTTATTGAGAAGACAGAGAAGCTCCCACAGTGGGAGGGGACCTGAAGGGCTATTTTTGCACCAGTACCATACCATACTGTTTTGGTTACTGTAGTCTTTTAGTAAAGTGTGATGTCTGGTAATGTGATGCCTTCGGCTTTGTTTTTTGGTTGTTTGTTTTTGCTTAGAATTGCTTTGCTTAGAATTACTTTGGCTGTTCTGGCTTTTGGGTTTTTTTTTTTTTTTTTTTTTTGCTTCCATATTAATGTAAGTATAGGTTTTTATAGATCTGTAAAAAATGACTCTAGTAGTTTGATAAGAATTGTGTTGAATCTGTAGATTGTTTTGGGCGTATGGACATTTTAATGATACTGATTCTTCCAATCCACAAGCATGAAATTTTAAAAAAATTTGTTCATGCCATCTTTGATTTCTTTCAACAGTGTTTTGTATTTCTGACTGTAGAGGTCTTTCACCTCCTCAGTTATTGTATTCCCAGCTATTTTATTCTTTTTTGTTAGTTTTCATGGTTTCTGATGGGAAATCAGCGGTTAATCTTATTGAAGATTGCTTGTGTATTACTCGTCTGTTCTGTTTTGCTGTCTTTTAGTTTTTGTCAGTTTGACTACACTGTGTCTTGGTATGGATTTTTTTGAGTTTATCCTGCTTGGAATGCATTGAGCTTCTTGGATATGTGTGTTCATGTTTTTCATCAAATTTGGGGATTTTTATTATTTCTTCAAAATATTCTTTTTTCAAGTTTTCCTCTGGGATTTCAATAATGTGTATATTGGCTCACTTGATAGTGCCCATGGATCTCTCAGGTTCTGTTTATTTTTTATCATTCTTTTTTTTTTCTTTTGCTCCAAGACTGGATAATTTTAATTGTATTATCTTAAGATCACCTGATACTTTTTCTGCCTGCTCAAATCTGCTGATGTACTTCTCTGATGAGTTTTTCATTTCAGTTATTGTATTTTGATTTTCAGAAATTCTATTTGAGTTCTATTTTATAATTTCCTTTTACTGATATTTTCATTTCGTTCAGACATTGTTTTTCTGATTTTTTAGTTTTTTATTGATTGTTTCCTTTACCTTACTGAAAATATTTAAGATAGTTGGTTCAGTGTCTTTGATAATTCCAATGTCTGGACTTTCTCAAGGATGGTTTTAGCCATCTTTTTTTTTCTGTGAATGAGTCATACTCTTCTCTTTCCTTGTTATGTGTTTACACATTTTTTGAGAACTCTGCATTTTGAGAATTATGTTGTAGTAACTCTGGAAACCAGTTCTTCTACTCCTCAGGGATTGCTGAGTTTTCCTTATGAGTGCTGAGGCCATTCATTTGTGAGTTGTCCAAGATGTTGTTCCAAAGTGTATATTCCTTGTTTTGCGTAGTCACTACAATTTCTTTTCTATTGTATCAACAGTCAGCCTGTGACCTGACAAAGTTTTCCTTAAATGTCTGGCTCACCATTGGGGGTAGTTGAGGGGAAAGTACTGTTTCTTTACATCTTTTAGACATTAGAAATTGTTTCATCTCTTTGCAGTTAAAACAATGACTGGCTTCTGTGTTGACTCCTCAACAATCAAAAGCAACAATCAGCAATCATGACATACAACCCTGATTTTTGGAGTACAAGATCTTTATTGGCCATCTGGATACCAGCAAGTTCCCACCAGGAATGAGGCCCATATTCTCCACTGGCTGTCTGCTATGGCACTGGGCGATGGGCAACAGTATGTGACAGTGATATTCATCAAAATTTATCAGCCTCTTCATCAGTCTCTCCCCTAGTTTGGCAAATATCTGACTGGACTCCAGAATTTCAAAATAGTTGCTTCAGACAGTATTTTCAGCTCAATAGTTACTTCATGGAAGAATTTCTACTCTGTCATATTTTGTGATATTACAGTCATTTCTTTTTACAAATGGTGGGATGCAGAGTAAAATGACACATCCAGAAAATAAGGCTAGAATTAAGTATTATATTCTTTAAGGAGAAAGGGCCTCTTAGATTTTTCATATCACCAAAATGCTTGCTTGAAGATATTTAATGTAGTTTGGAATTTTCCTCAGCTTCATGATTGGCTTTTCAGGAAGAGGGAAGTACTTATCAATAGAAAAGCTATTATTCACATTTTCTTCTGAGATCAGATGAGATCGGGTGTGTTCAGAGTGGTGTGGCCATAGACTCATTCATATGTCAGTAGTGGTCCGCTTTTTGTTTGTTTGTTTGTTTGTTTATTTCTATTCTTTTTGTAGACCAGGTCTTGGCTTGAGAACATATTCATCTGTCAGTTCTTCCTTCTCCTGGGCATTTTCTTTTTTTAATATAGTGGTGAAGGTGAGGTCCAGAGGAACAAGTATCAGTGTATCTTATTATTCCTTAATTTCTGCAGAATCCATAATTTTTTCCCTCTTATTTCCTTCTTTCCCTTCACTACCTTGTCTCTTCTTTACATATGTGTTTTTTGGTGTCTGCTTCTCTGGGGCTACCACTTCTTACACTTCATACTTCCAGCCCCTTGCTTTTTTGTTTAATAACCAGAGTTGTTTGCTATCAAATCTTGATCTGTGTTGTGTGTTTTAGCATTTATGGTTTCATTTTTTCTTTCTGGGGGTGATTTTGACTGTGTTAACTCTAAGTCCTCTGTTCCCCTCTACTCTTAGATGAAGTCTTTGGCCTCTTTCCCCCATTTTCTGAACCCACAGGCTTGCAGTGGCAGTGTGTACTTTAAGAGTTCTGCTACCAAGGGTTTCTGCATAATGAACGTTTGCATGCCTAACCCTGAATTGTACCCCACATATTTAAAATTTTAAAAATTTTTTAAAAAGTTTTTGTTAGGATTTGCTTCTTTCCATCCCTGCCTACTTTTTTTGAAAGTTGTGGTGTAATGCTGAAGGTATGGATCTTGAATGGTTTTATTTGTTCTCCTTGTTGCCTTTACAGTTATTTTGGAAGAGTAAAGGGCTTCTCGTGTTCTCCAAACCCAGAAGTCCCAGAAAACATTTTTGATAAAATTTGACATCCATTTGTAACAAGAATGCTTAATAAATAAGGATTATAAAGGAATATACATAACTAGGTAATAGGTATTTACAAAAAAACCCATAGCAAATATTATACCTCAACCTCAAAATGGTGAAAAATTTCCCTTTGAGTTCAGAAACAAGAATTTTTTTTTAGCAGCACTTCTACTCAACACTGTACTGTGGCTTTAGCTAGGTAGTATAATAAAGCAAGAAAAAGTATGAAGATTAGAAAAGAATGAATAAAACTGATTATTGATATATAATTGTGTACATAGAAAATTCAAAAGAATTGACAAGTTATTAGAGTTAGTGAGTTTAGAAAGGTTTCTGTACACACTATCAGTGTAAAAAAATGAATTATATTTGTAGGTACCAGCAGCAGGCAATTATAAAATGAAATAAGATACCATTTATAATAGAAATATACTAAATGCCTGGTAAGAAATCTAATAAAAATGCTTAAGATATTCAGAAAACAATAAAACATTATCATGAATAATTAAAGATCCAAATAAATGGAAAGTTATAACATATTCATGAATTGAAGTTTTAGTATTAAAAGATCAATCCTACCCAAAATGTTCTAAAGATTCACTTTGGATCTTGCTGTTGCTTTGTGAAAACCGTCAATCTAATTATAAAATTCACACAAATGCAAAAACTAACAATAGCTAAGATTCTCTGGAAGATAAAAGTGAAAGAGCTTGCTCTACCATCCATCAAAATTTATTACAAAGCTACAGTAATTAAGGCAGTACAACTTTGACACAAGGATATACGAATAGTATAGAATAGACAGCCCAAAAGCAAACTTATGTACATATGGCTGCTTGATTTATGACCAACATGACACTGCAGAGCAAGCAAAAAGTATACTCATTTTCAATAAATGGTTTGGGAAAATTGAACAACTGTTGAAGACAAAAGTAACTTGATTTCCATTTAATATTGTATTAAAAAATAAATCAATCAAGTAGGTTACCAAACTAAATATGAGGGGTAAAACAATGAAGCTTCTGTAGATATAGGAGAGAATCTTTATGACTTCCTGTAGAGAAAAACTTCTTTAACAACACCAAAGAAATCACTAATATTTAAGTTGAACTGCATTAAAATTAAGAATTTATTTTCATCTAAAGATACCATTAAGAAGGGAAAATCCAAGCATAGAGGAGATAATTTTATAATACACAAGAACAAAAAATACCCATCTAGTAGAAAAATAGACCAGAGACTTGAATAGGAGCCATATTAGAAAAAATATGCAAATAGTCAATACACTTATGAAAAAGTACCCAACATCATTAGTGAAAGAAATACAAATTACAACCACAATGAAATAATACCACATATCCACTGGCTAAACATAAAAAGGCTAACTACCATTGGCAACGATGCGAAGCAACTAGAACTCTATGAATAGACCACAGTTTGTTTGTTCACTTACCTTTTAAGGGACTTTCAAGTATTCACAGCAAGTTCCCAAATTATATTATACTTGGGGAATACAGAACCTTCAATCCCACTGGAATCATTTGAATTCATCCTTTCATTCTCCTAAAACTTCTGGTGAGCTTTTTTGTTTGTTTTTTGTTTTGAGTTGAAGTCTCACTCTGTCGCCCAGACTAGAGTGCAGTGGCTGCTCCCGGCCACCGCAGCCTCGACCCTCTGGGCTCCGGCGATCCTTCCGCCTCAGCCTTCCAAGTAGCTGGAATTACAGGCGCGCGCTACCATGCCCGGCTAACTTTTTGATTTATTGTAGAGATGAGGTCTC
>CAUYQG010155819.1:0-50720 GCA_963574415.1 Tarsius wallacei
TAGCCTCGACCTGCTGGGCTCCGGCGATCCTTCCGCCTCCGCCTTCCAAGTAGCTGGAACTACAGGCGTGCGCTACCACGCCCGGCTAATTTTTTTGATTTATTGTAGAGATGAGGTCTCACCAAGTTGCCCAGGCGGGTCTCGAACCCGCGGGCTCAGGCAATTCACTCACCTCAGCCTCCCAAAGCGTGGAATTACAGGCTGAGCCACCGAGCCCAGCCTCAAGATAAAAGTTTTACAAGAATACATGTCAACTACTATTCTTCAGACTTGAACATCTACTGAACAGGTACCAGAGGGGGAGATATTATAACTTTAGAACTCTTATTTTTAAAGCTCATGTGTTTTATTGATTCTAACCTTAGTGTTAATACCGGTTATGACAGAGCTGCCAGAAGAGGCCCATTTCAGCTATCCATGTATGGATTTATTAATTTCAGCAAATGTTTATTGCATGCCTACTCTGTGC
Organism: Tarsius wallacei; assembly: GCA_963574415.1. Classification (NCBI taxonomy): domain Eukaryota; kingdom Metazoa; phylum Chordata; class Mammalia; order Primates; family Tarsiidae; genus Tarsius; species Tarsius wallacei. The sequence continues at coordinate 470 of CAUYQG010155819.1, forward strand.
CAGGGAGCCAGCTGTATGCAGAGATAGATACCCCCATACACCCAGTCATGGGAGAGGACCACTGGGATGGAGGCAGAGATAGCATATTGTAGGGCTTGAGAAGACAGCAGCGTGCCTCCTCTGCCTGGGGTGGTCCAGGGCATTCACAGGGCAGGGATGGGCGTTCTTAGACTGAGACCCGGCAACCACGGAGGGCAGAGGAGACAATTTGGCCAAAGACGAGGGTCGGGGCCAGTGAAAGGGGTGAGTTCAATGGTTCTTCTCCATCATGTGAGGGAGAGGAAGAGGGGAGGCTGTAGGGAGGCCTTGGCCCACCAGGAGCCGTGGGAGCCCTAGAAGGATTGCGGGACCCAGGATTCTGCACTGTTGACTTTCTTCTTACCTCTCTGACTGCTCCTTCTTGGATTCCTTTGCTAGTTTCTGCTTCTCCCCAGTCTCAACTTTAGAGTGACCCAGGCTCCATCCTTGACCCTCTTGTCTTCCCCATCTACGCTTATCCCTCACTGACCTCATCCATCCTCATAGCTGGAAATGCATTCCATTTTTGCAGAAATGCCTCAAGTTTCTACCAACAGCCCAGGACTTTGTCCTGAACTCTGGACTCATATATCCTGTTGCCTACTTGACATCTCCTGCATTTAACATATGGAAAACTGAGTTCTTAGCTGTTACCCCCAATGATAGTGTGCTAGGGCTGCCATCACAAAACTCCACAAACTGCGTGGCTTAAAAATAACAGAAATTTATTCTCTCACAGTTCTCAAACCTAAGTCACAGTGTTGGCAGGGCTCTCTTGGAAAGCCCTGGGGGGGATTCTGTTACCTACCCTTCTCTTTGCTTCTGGGGTTGCTGGCAATCCTTGGCTTTCCTTGTCCTGCAGATGCATCACTCCAGTCTGTGCCTCCTTTGTCACATGGCATCTTCCCTGCGTGTGTCTTGCTTTGTGTGTATCTGTGTCTCTTCTTGTTTTATCAGGGTGCTGGTCATATTGGATTAAGGACCACCCTAATGACCTCATCTTAACTTGATTACTTCTGCAAAGACTGTTTCCAAATATGGCCACATTCGCAGGTATTGGAGCTAGGACTTGAACATATCTTTTCGGGGTGCACAGCTCAACCCATAACGCTTCCTAACTTGCTTCATTTCTGTCTTCCCATTTGAGCTTATGGCCACTTCATTCTTTCAGTTGCTCTGGAAAAATCTTTGACATCGTCCTTGACTCTTGTCTGTTTATCCCCCCCACATCTTGTCCACGAGGAGACTCGTTTGGTTCAGAACCAACCACTTCTACCTCCACTTCCGTGGCCCTGATCTGAGCCACCATCACCCAAATTACTATGAAAGGCAAATATTAGATCATATCACTGTTCTGCTTAAAAGCTCACATAGCTTCCCACATCACTCAGACTCCCCATCGATGTCTTTCCACTGCCCCCATGCCACCCCTGGCTTCAGTGCCCTCTGTGCTGGTTTTTGTTAGTGCCTCTCCAAACACATTGGCTTCTTGCTATTCCTCATATGTCCTAGGCTCACCCATCTCAGGACCTTTGCAGTAGCTTTAGAGCACTGTCCCCCAGATATGCTCCTGCCTCACACTGGAGTCCTTCACCTTCTTCAAGTCTTTCTGAAATATCATTTCCCTATGGCCGCCTTTGTAAAATTCCAACTAGCCTTCCCAACCAGCCTTCCCAGTACCATACGACACCAGTGTTTTTTCCATAACACTTTTCCCCTTCTACATACTCTATGTTGTTGGGAACGTTTATTGCGTTTTATTATCTGGCCTGCTAGAATGTAATCTCCATGAGGAAGTGGTCTTGCCAATTTTGTTCACTGATGTTTTCCACCGATCTAGAGCAGAGGGAGAGCCAGGATTGGGCCCAAGTCTCCCTGGCTCCAAGGCCAACTCCTTTCTGCTAGGAAAGACCGCTTCGAACTATATAAAGGTAAAGCTCTCCAACCCTGCCTCTCCTTTATTCTCTCTGCCCCATCTTTTACCATCATGCTCAGTGACTTCAGTATCTCTGTGAACCTTCTTGCTCACAATAAAAATTTTAGGCAGGGTGCGTTAACTCACACCTGTGATCCCAGCACTTTGGGAGGCCAAAGCGGGCAGATTGCTTGAGCCCAGGAATTCGAGACCAGCCTGAGCAACATAACAAAACCTCATCTCTTTAAAAAATAAAAAATACAAAAATACATAGTTGGGCATGGTGGTACACACCTATAGTCCCAGCTACTCAGGATACTAAGGTGGAGGGATTGCCTGTGCCAAGGAGGTCGAGGCTGCCGTGAGCCGTGATCGTTGTGATCATGCCACTGTTCTCCAGTTTTAACTGTATAGAAACAACATAGTGTTATGTTCAGAGAGAATGGAGTCTGCAGCAGGCAAGCATGGGCACCTCACTTTACCTCCCTGTGCCTCAGTTTCCTCATCTGTCAAAAGGAGATAATAATGATACCTTACCTTGCAGGGTTTCTGTGAGGATTAAATGAGTTAATCTATCTCATTTAATTATCTTGCAAACAGTGAGGACTATATAAGCATTATTATAAGAATATAATATGTTTGAACCCTGAGGACATTATGCTGAGTGTAATAAGCCAGTCACAAAGGACGAATACTGCATGATTCCACTTACCTGAGGTGTTGATAAAGTACTCAAACTCATCAAAGCAGAGAGTGGAATAGTGGTTGCTGGGACTGGAAGAAGGGGAGAATGGGTATAAAATTCAATGTTCAAAGGGTATAAAATGTCAGTTACACAAGATGAATAAATTCCAGAGATCTACTGGACAACAGTATGCTTGTAGTTATTCATATAGATACCATACTGTACTGTACACTTGAAACATTGTTGAGAATGTAGATCTCTTTTTTTTTTTCTTTTTCTTTTCTTTTTCCTGCTTTCCCACCCCCACCTCAGTGCCCTCAGGGTTTTTTTTTTTTTAATTAAAATTTGTTTAAAAAGAATAATATGTTAGTGTTTCACAAATACTCCCAAACAAAGTTTTTCCTCTGCTTTCTCACCACCACAGCAAAAATCATCACAGAAGATTTCTGTGATCAAATGTATGGGTTTTTTCCCTACACACCAAGCAACGGACACCAGCAAGGTGACCTTCAATTCAATCCCAACACTATCTACCTGGAGACAGTGTCAGATCTCACAGGGTGAGGGCTCAGTCCCCGAGACTATCTCCCCAGTGCCTCTACGTCCATATCCCCCACCCCCCCATACACAGTCACATTCTGGGCCTGTGGAACTTCTGACTGACCGGCCTCAAGTTGGGATTCCCATGATTCCCTCTTTGGGTTCAATTGATTTGCTAGAGTGGCTCCCAGAACTTGGGGAAACACGTTTACTGGTTTATTATACAGGATATTGCAAAGATTCAGATGAAGAGATGTATAAGGCACAGTGTGAGGGAAGGGGTGCAGAGCTTCCATGCCCTCTCTGGGCACACCACCCTCCAGGAACCTCCACACATTCAGCTATCAGAAGCTCCCTGAACCTTGTCCTCTTGGGTTTTTACGGAAGCTCATGATATCATCATTCCATCCCCCATCCCTCGGGGTATAGGCTGGGACCCCCTCTGGGAAGAACCTTAAGACCCACAGTCAGAAAGGGGGAGGAACTTTAGAGTCCTGCCGTAGGGCAGGCGGAAGGAGGGCAGGAGAAGGTCAGAGAGGTTCTGTTTCTGAGACCTCCCCAACATACTCAACATGACAACAAAAGACTGTACCAAGAGCTATGGGAGTTATGAGCCAGGAACATGGACGAGAACCAATATATAAATATCAATATAAACCATACCACCACAGTTAGTCGCTAACTCCTTTGTTTTATTGAATTTTCTCAAGATTAAGGGACTTAACCAAGATCCTGCAGCTTGTAAATGAAAGGAGGTGGGTGATGAGAATCGAGTCTCTGACGCCCAGGGCTTTTGCCCTGCTCAAAGTTGGGCATCGCTCCTGTCTGTCAAAATCCAGATTATAAAAGGACCATATTATAACAGGGCTCTACAGTATGGAGACGCATATCCATGCACCCTTGGGAGAAAATGCCTCACATGTTGGCTTCATAAAATTCTTTGCCCCATAGGTTGGGCAATGAGAAATAAATAATCCAGACATTGGTGTTATTGATGGGCGGCTAGGGCTTCCCAAACAAGGGAGTAAGCAAAAGAACCATCTTAATTTCAAGCTTCATTAGCACTAGCGAAGACTAAAAGTCATTTTTCAAAATGGTGGGCGGCGCCAGGGATCTGTCCCCACCTGGAAGGGGCACTTGGTCTGTAAAAGCAGCAGAAATAATTGTGTCTGATGTCTCTTGGGTGGAAGCTCCTGTCCTAATTAATTCTTATCTCCTGCTCCCTTTGTAAATATGCTTGGGGAAAGTGACATCCTAGCATTTTTTTGGTTTTGTTTTCTCTCTTCGTAACAAGAAATTCTCTCTGCTCAGGCATTTTAGGTGCTGATTTTTCTCATGTCCCGGAGATGCTTCTAATTAGTCGATGCTTCCTTCCCATAATAGTTCGCCACAGAGAGTGGGTTTGGACTGGAGGAGGGAGCCATTTTGTCACCTTATCAAAGTGCCACTGATCAGGTTGACTTTCTCAGGTGCTCATTCATTTTTATGCCTCTCTGGAAACGGAAACAGCAAGCTCCTTGCTAAGTGGAGCCAGGAGCTCGCTGAGTTTTGCTGTCTCCCCAATGCTCCTCCAGCACCCTTTGATGAAATGCTGCCTCGAAGCCTTTGCAGGAGTGCTCACTGGAGAGATGCTCTCCTTCCTTTCTCATCAGTGGAAAAACACTCAGCTGGGGACAGTATAGCAGAGGCATGCTACTGTCACCTTGTCCCAAAATAACCTGGCACCCGCTGGAGCTGCCTGCAGGCCCACATGTGCCCCAGGGAGAAGGTATATATCTTCCTTTTCCTGCTTCCTCTAGGAGCACAGTGACCCTCCAGGCAAGGATAGTGTTGTATTCTCCGGGTGGTTCTTACATTGCCAAAAGAGTCTGTAGACATTAGAGACCCAAGAATTCTCCAGTGTTTCAGAGCTGGAAGGAGAGACTGGTGTGGGCCTTTTTCTAGGATTTTTATCTGTTAACTTTTGCTGTGCAACAAAGCACCCCAACACTTGATGGCTTAACCCAATGAGCATTATTTATCCTGATCCTGTGGGTCATGTGGGTGGCTCTTCTGGTGTGGACAGCTCAACTGGGGCTGGAGGGTCTGAGATGGCCTCACTTACCTGTCTGGTGGTTAGGAGGCTGCTTGGTCTGGAGTGACCTGGACAGGAGCCGCTCATCCCTGCTCTGTGTGGTCAGTCTATCTGATCATGGGCCAGCCTGGTCTTCTTTACCTGAGATGTCAGGGTTCCAAACAGGACATGATATTCCATCGGACAAAGTAAGTCACATAACCAAACCCAGAATCGGTGTAAGAAAGGGATACCCAAGGGTAGGGAAATAGGGAAGAGTGAACAAATTGAGGGTCGTTCCTGCAACAGTCTTCTCCCAGAGTGCTGTATCCAGAAGGTGTGTCGTATGTGGGTGTGTGTCAGCAGGGTCAGTGTGAGTGGCTCTTTCAAGGAAGAAATGAAAGGGACAGGTTCTTTTGAGGCAGGAAAGTACAGTGGAGCATGACACACTTGGATTCAAATTCTGCCTGCACTCCATTTATCAGCAGTGTGGACGCTGGGCAGGTGACTTTCCTTCTCCGAGGCCCAGTTTCTTCACCTAAAATCTAGGTTTCCCTCACAAGGGCCTCCCTCACGAGGGCCTCAGGACAATAATTAATTTTTGTGGAGTATGGTGTCTAGTGCATGGTCGGTTCCCCATGTGGCTAGCATTGTCATCGGGGCCGTGGAAGGGCACTTGTGCTGGGAAGGTTGGGCAGTGTCTAACTCCTGGGGTGAAAGGAGGTCATCCATGAACAGGAAGCTTAGCCGAAACTGGACCCCAGTGTCCCCAACCCAGGAGGCCAGGAGAAGACCCTGGGAGGGAAAAGAAGGCTCTGCTGGCTTCTTGCCAACTAAAACCTTGTTCACATATTTCTTGGTTAAAATTGAAACAAACAAATCACCCTTCCATGACTGTACATCCCCTAACTTCAACTACCAGTTGATGCCCACACCCTGTCTTTTCCACAGAAAAGCCACTGCCCCTCCTTGTGAGAGGCATCAGACACTTTGCTGTGTTTTTCCCACCTGATTTCTCTGTGCATTTGGCTCCATTGCTGTGTTCTCCTGGGTACCTTCTCATGGCTACCCTCTTACCTCTCTGAGCGTTACCTCTCGGCTCCCTTCACTGGCCCCTCCCTCCTCCTGTCCTCTTCTTGTTCGTATTCCCTAAATTCTTTCCTTAGCCCTGTTGTCAGGCAGCATCATTCCACAGGGTGACTCCTGATTCGTTCTCCACTCAGTGACCATCTACGTGCCCATGATATCCCAAGCCTCTCTCTCTCTCTGGCCCCAACTTGTCTCTTGAACTGCAGATCAGCTGCTCAAATGTAATAGGTTGCAAAATAAATTTATCTTCCCCATGTGTCTTAGTCTGTGCAGGCTGCTATGACTAAGTACTGTAGGCTAGGTGGCTTCAACAACAGAGGTTTATTTCTCACAGTTCTGGAAGCTGAAAGTCCATGACCAGGATGCCAGTGTGTGAGTGGACAGCTGCCTTCTCACATGTACTCCTTTGGCTGAGAGATTGAGCCCTGGTGTCTGTTCCTCTTTTTAGAAGGGCACGAGGCCGAGTTCAGTGGCTCATGCCTGTAATCCAAACACCTTGGAAGGCTGAGGTGGGAGGATCGCTTGAGCTCAGGAGTTTGAGAACAGCCTAGGCTACACAGCAAGAACTTGACTCTACAAAAAAATTTAAAAATTAGCCACATATGGTGGCACGTGCCTATAGTCCCAGCAACTCAGGAGGCTGAGAAAGAAGGATCGCCTGAGCCCATGAGGTCAAGGCTGTGGTGAGCCATGATCATGTCACTGCACTCTAGCCTTCAGCCTTGATGACAGAGTGAGACTCTTAAAAAAAAAAGAGGGGGGGGAACCCACTAATCCCATCTCGGCCTTACCTAAACTTCATCGCCTCCCAAAGGCCCCATCTGCTAATACCATCACATTGGGGATTAGAGCCTCAAATTGGGGGGACACAGTTCAGTCTCCAGCATTGTGCAACCTGCCCTCCTGCTGCATTCCCACCTATCCTCCCCTCTACCCAGAAACCCAGCCAGAAAGCTCTAAGTCAGTTCCCACAATGACCAGTCTGAACATCTCTTGGGCCCTTTGTCCTTTCTGTCCCTGCAGCCACTGTGTCTCCTGCAGCAGCCTCCTCACCTCCAGGCTTTTCCCAGCAAGCTCAGCATTGCTTCCAAAACAAATGCCCAGTCTCTGCTCTCTGCGCCATTTTTATATATGCGAGCTCACAGAAAAATCCTGCCTGGCCCCTCTCTGGCCCCATCCCTTGCCTTTCTTCCTAGCATCCTTGTTCCCTGCCGCACTCCCCTACCTTCAGTGCCCTGAGCAGGCCCTACACACCTCACTGCCCTGCGTTTGCTCTTGCTGTTTCCTCTACCTGGATTGCTCCTCCACCCAAGACTGCCTGAGAGCCCCTGCTCATCTGTCAGGCCCTGATCAGGGTCATCCTGGTGAAGCCATCCCTGTCCTCCACAGCGTAATCTATATACTGTGGGCTTATGTGTCTAGGCTTGTCTCCTTTAATGATCTGTGAGCTCCTTAAGGAGCTCATCTCATTCATTTCTCTGTACCTCATTCACAATTATCTCATTCATTTCTCTGTACCTCAGTGCCTGGTATACAAGGGGGACCCCAAAAAACTGGAATTATTTTTTGGAGGGCAGGCCCCTTGTAGTACAGGCTTCCCTTGCTAGGTGAGCATTCTAGGAATCCATCAGCATCACAGTGTACCAGCTAGTGCTGTGAGAGGCTGTGCTTGGCTTCACTGAAATTTTGTTTTTGGAGATTCTTTCAAAGTGTTTGCCCATTTCATGATGGGTGGTTTACTCGAACAACCTGCCCACACCATGCTGAGCGTTCAGCAGTTTTTGACCAAAAGTGGCATGACCGTTGTGCCCCTTCCTCCCTATTCACCCAATTTTGCCTCAAGCGACTTTTTTTTTTTTGTTTCCCCGGATGAAAAAATGCCCTCAAAGGGAGACATTTTGCTGATGTGGAAGAGGTGAAACAAAAAACACTAAAAGGAATCAAAACTGACAAGTTCAAAAACTGTTTTGAGCAGTGGAAAAAGCATCTCAATAGGTTTCTTGCATCAAATGGAGAGTCCTTTGAAGGTGACTGAAGTTTAAACATGGAAGAATAAATACACAATTTTTAATTAATAAATCCCGGGTTTTTCTGGGTTTCCTCTTGTAGAGTCAATGACAATAAATAAATGTTGAATGAATAAGTGAATGGATGAGGGTGGTGGGTTGAGACCAATAACCTCCTCTTCCTCGAACTGAATTGGTGACACAGGTGTCACCATCTGCCAGCCCCCTGAACTTCCTGCACACCCAATTTACCAAGCCCTGGGGGAATGGGCGTTCTCCTCCGTGCCCACAGCACTAAGGTCCCATGCCAAGATCTCCTTTGCCCACATGCAGCCCCCTGCCAGGGAAGCCCCTGCTGCCTCAACCTCAGCCTATCACTGCCTTCTCTCGCTGGCTTTGCCCTTTCTGCCTGTTTGCTCACGTCACTTTATGCTGTCCTATTCTCCAATTGTCTGGCCCAATTCAGCCTTTTATTCTCTTCGTTCATTCTCCTGTCTGGCGCATTTATTGTTTTAAGCGTACATGTTGTCGTCCTGGCTGAGTCCTCATTGTAGACAGGGTTTCTGTACTTCAGTGGTTCTTAGACATTCGATAAATGCTACTCCACAGATATTTATTCATAACTGACCCCAGAGTTCTTGTCACTTTCCCACCTGGCTCCCTTTCTCCCAGCTGCCATCCTCTGTGGAAAGGCAGAATGTCCTAGGAGTTGAGTCAGCCGATTTGGGTTCAAATTTTGGCTCCACCTTGTGGGCCAAAACTGCTAGACTCAGAGCCAACAGCTTAACCTCCTTGAGCTTCTATTTCCTTATCTATAAAATGGAGGTAAATGTCACCCCTGCAGGGCTATTGTGAGGATTAAATGAAACAATCAATGTAAAGCACTTAGCACGGTACCTTAGCATGGAGTAAATACTCAGATGCTGATTGCTGTGATTGATGTTGCTTTCAATAATATTATTTTATCAATACATCTTCTCTTTAAGGACCTATCATAGACTAGCCCTGTGGCACCTTACATGTAGAAAAAGCATTTGTAGTAATGTAAGACTAGCATGCAGTGTTTTCCCAGGACTGTCTGAAGTGCTACCCCTTAGTTGTTAGTTAGAATGAGAGACTAATTTTCCCCAGGGTAGGGGGCAGGGATGACACTGCCAGTCATCTCCAATGAAAGCTTCCCTCCTTTCCGTGGACATTACCCATGTTCTGAGCCTTATCTTGGTACAGGGGCGGTTGTGCTGGCTTTTCCCCCGTACGTGCAAGTGCCCAGGACAGCCAGGCAGAGGAGTTCCCCTTTTTGGAGATGAGACAGACCCTGCCCATCTATTCATATCAGGGTTTGGGGTTTGCCTTTTCTGGTGTGAGTTGGTCTCAGCATGGCTGTTGCTTGTCTTGAAGGGCTTTTCTGGGGAGGCAGCTTGAGGGCCCTGACTGCCCCAAGGTCAGAAAAGGAAGCCAGGCCACAGCAGTTTCCATTTATCCTTCTGGCCTAAGCTGGTAGGAGTCCTGCCCACTGGGGTCAGGAAGGAGGCAGGAGCTGAAACCTTACTGAAGACAAATCCTGGTCCAACTTCCTCAGGCATTCAGATTTTACCTATGGAGGGTTCCTTCCTGGGCTTCTCGGCTTCATCAGAGAGGGGACAGTATCTTAGTCCCATCTCTTCACAGAGAGGAAATTGAGCACATGATTCTCACCCCTGGGCTTCCCCTTCCCACATCCCAGTTCATAACTGGGTGAAAATATATCAAATAGTAGACTGTTTCTATGGGAAGGGACCTTTGGGAGAGTCTAGGTCACTGCTCTGTTGAACAGCTGCATCAAAATTACCTGAAAAGCTTTGTTCCAAAACGCAGATTCCTGCAATGGATGCGTGTCCAGAATTTCCAATTTGGTCAGTCTGGCTGGAACCCAGAACTCTGTCCTATAAAAGCTCCTGAAAGATTCAGGTGCTTGGTTGGGTATAGAACCACACAGCTGTCCCACTGCCTTATCTCACCAGCAAAGGGTTCTCTGGGGCTCCAGAGAGGCCTCATGCCTTGACAAGTTCATGGCAGAGGCTCAAAGTGCCAAGTCCCTGCCTTCTTCTCACAGCAGCCAGGGCCAGAGCTGTCCCACCACGGGATGGGATGTGGGGCATCAGGGGAATACTGACTCGGAGGGCCCAGCAGTCCATGCTCCCAGGGAAGCTGAGGAGCCAGGGCAGGGAAGAAGGGCTCTTTAGCCACTTTTTTCAGTGGTACGAATGCATGGATGCCCACTACCTCTGCCCACTACCGTCCCTGGCCACGCATGGCAACATAGGGAGCACTCTACAAGCACTGCTAGGCAGTAGAGAGGAAGTGTTTGGCTTGCATTGGGTCCTGTTAAGAGTCTAAGTTGAAGTTGGCTAGATGATGGATTTGACACAGAGGTAGAAAGTAGACTTGGGACAAGTTTACCAGTGCAGACAACCCCAAGTCCTGAATAGGTGGAATGGGATTTTTGTCTTCCCATCTGAGCATTCGGCCCTTCTACAAAAATGAGACCCTCCCGAGATACCAAACTCTGCCCCTAGCAGTTTACACTGTGAAACTTCTAGAACAGCAGGGGCAAATCCTGCAGGGATAGGCCATGCTTCTGGATCGAAAACAGCATTTAGACCAGAAAAAAAAAAGTGTGAGTTCCAGGCAGCCCTGGGAGGGAAAACCTGTGCTAAAGCCAGGCTGCCACGCAAGGTGCTGGAGGGAGCCGGCTGCCACCAGGAATTAGGGATCCAGAGCTGCAGTTCCTTTGGCCTGTGTGGTTGGGCTGTTGCTGGTAATATTATGGAAAGGCAAGATCTTTCTTTTTTTTTCTCTTGGTAAGTGAGAGGCAGTTTGATGGTACTATGAAAAAGCTTCCTCAGGCATGCAGACCTTAAGTAAATAAAAGCACAAAAATAGATTTTTCAAACCGTGTCCTTCCAGAGCATAGTAGGATTTACTGAGAAATTGAAGTGAATTCTCCCAGACTCACCTGACTGCTGAGTGGAGGAATTCAAAGAAAAGGTCTGTGTTCCCCCAGCGGTATCTGCTGAAACAGGGCCGACTGCAGGGCTATGGCTCTTCATGGGTGACCTTTTAAAGGCAGCTGGAGGTGTCTGAACAGCAGGCTGGGGAATGGGGGCTGAAGTTTAGCCAGACCACCTTATCTCCAAACCCGAAGATGAGAGATTGACTGTAGAACCTTTGTCCTGCCAGTGTGTTATAGATTGGTGTCCTGAGGTATGAAGGCCAGTGGGCAGCCCTCAAGAGAACAGGGTTGCTTTTCTAGCAGTGATGAAGGGCTGACCCTGAGGCATCCACACCCTGACTCATTCCACTTTGGGTATCAAGATTGCCATTTGCCAGATGGCTGGCCCGGCGCTGGGGTTTAGGATATGACCACAGAGCACAAAGGAGGTTTTCTCTTGAGCCGAGTCATGAGGATTAAAATTCTAGGACATTGGCCGGGCGCAGTGGCTCAAGCCTGTAATCCTAGCACTTTGAGAAGCTGAGGCAAGAAGATTGCCTAAGCGCAGGGGTTCACAACCAGCTTGGGCAACTTGGTGAGACCTCATCTCTACAGTATATCAAAAAATTAACCGGGCATGTAGCCTATAGTTCTGGCTACTTGGAAGGCTGAGGTGAAAGGATCGCCTGAGCCCAACGGGCGACTCTGGGGTGGCTGTGAGTATGCCACTGCACTCCAGCCTGGGTGACAGAGTGAGACTCTGACTCAAAAAAAAAAAAATTCTAGAACATCATTAACATCATATTTTAGGTAGATTTTTAGATGCCAGACTTTAAGTGGCCCCAGACCATCCTAGGACCTAAATAGAATGCCCTGGACCCCATTCCATAGAGTTTGAGTTTCTGCACAGAACTCTATTGTGGATAAGAAAGGGTGTTGTGCTTGTATACTGACTCTCTGAAAAAACTTAAAAGCCTGGATTTGTAATGTTTGCCAATTTTCAAGGTGTAAGTTCTCCTACCGTGCCAATTTCAAACTACCCGTGTGAAGTCTCTAAATGCAGACTTGGGAAGAGATGTGCACAATTGACTCTCGCGAGCAGTTCAAGTCATCCCCTGCACAGCACCGAACTATCTGAGCTTTTAGCTTATGTATATATCCAAAAAGCTTACTAGTAAGGATGCCTCAGTGGGCAGACTAAAACCATGTGCCAGGGTACCCTCCATGGTGCCCTTCCATATACAGAGCACTCCTAACAGAGCTTTGAACCAGCAAGAATCTCTGGATCATCAGACTAAAACTAGGATGTACCGATGGGAAGAACCACAGGGCAACAGTTGGCCAATTTTAGAAGTTATCAGATCCCTTGAGGAGCTCATCAAAAATGCATCCTGCTAGTCTCCGCACCCCACAGAATCTGGCTCCATAGATCTAGGGTGGGGTCCAGTAGATCAGGCAAGCAAATGCAGGTAGTATTCATACTTGAAGAAACTCTCATCCACTGTTGACTTACCCTGAGGCTTGGATGAATGCGTTCAAGGTCAGGTGACTTTTAACATAGTGATTTCAGTCTCCACACTCACGGCTTTACGGCTTTGTGGCTTTGCTCCAGTGAAGTAGGGCTTTTTTTTTTCCCCCCTTTAAAGTTCCACCATGCAAAATCTGATTCTAAATCATAATATTTGCTAAGGGTATCCCAAGCCCCACACAGCAGACACGTGTTCCCTCTATCTTATCCTAACAGCCATCCTATTATTACCATCCCATTTTGCAGATGAGGAAACTGAGGCCCAGAGAAATTTCCCAAGAAGATAGTGCGAGAATTCAAATCCAGGCCATCTGACTCTAGAACCTACATTCTAAGCATGACACTGAGCTGCCTCTGGAAAATATTGTTCCTCTGAGGGTCTTTGGCTTTTAACTTAGCTAATTCAGACTAAAGTTCAGTTCAATTTCATGAGCATTTAATAGAGTGTGCCTATAAGGTGCCACCACTTATAGGCATGAGTTATCTCATTTAATCCTTGCAGCTACCTTATGGGGAAGGTATGACTGCTGTTCTCTAGAAGAGGAACGAGAGATCCAGAGAGGTTCTGTGCTCGCCCCTGTTGCACAGCCAGCTAGCGGCAGAGAAGGAATTGTCACTCATTTCTCTACCCCACAGCTATCCAGCTAAGTGTCCTGAGCAGTTCCTTAGTCTAAAGTAAGACAGCTTTGATTCATTGCTGCTTTTTTTAAGCATTTGAGTGTGTTTCTGGCAGTCTTCATTTTTGACTGATAAATGTCCACGTGTATATATAAAATATCCATGTACGAATGAGAAGGTGGACGTATCCACCACTATCTTTAAACACCAGATCAAGTGGGCCAAGTGTAGCAGTAAGATACAAAGGAGTGTGCGAATACACAAAAAGCACTCATTGTCTCTGCAGGAATTGAAGGAGGCTCCCTGAAGGAGGTTCCACTAAAGCTGGACCTTAAAGGATGTGTAGGGTTTCTGCAAGTATGGAGGGAGAGGTCAAGGAGGATTTGGTGGGAGCTGAGCCTGGGAACCCAGGAATTGGGGCCAGATCCCAAGACCTCATGAACTTTGCAAAGAATCTCCTTTGTCTCTTCAGCCCATAGTTAGTCTCATGCTTGAGAGATTGAAGACATTGTGATTTTTCCCTTCCAGCTGATCAATCTTTTTTTTCCATTACCTTAAAAGAGTTGTTTTGTTGGGTTTTTTTTTTGGGGGGGGGTGTTGAGTCGGGGTCTCACTCTGTCACCCAGGCTGGAGTACAGTGGTACAATCACAGCTTATTGCAGTCTCTACATCCTGGGCTCAGGCAATCCTTGCACCTCAACCTCCCAAATAGCTGGGACTACAGGCATGCACCACCATGCCCAGCCAATTTTTTGGTTTTTTTAGAGATGAGGTCTTGCTATGTTCCTAGGCTGGTTTCAAACTCTTGGGTTCAAGCAATCCTCCCACCTCAGCCTCCCAAAATACGCCTGTAAGCCACTGTGCCTGGCCCCAAACAGTTTTTTATAACTCTCTCTCAGTGCATTTTTAATTCCTGGATCTTTGTGCTTTAAACCCTGGCACCATCAAAGTGGTCTGCCAGTCATGTGTGACTGATTTGAGGGGCCAGGGTGTGATGAGACACCCCAGTGCTTCTTCCTGTTCTCTTAGAGCAAAGGTGTATTTCTGTCACCCAACAGCATTGGTGTGGTCTGTGGCCAGTCCAGCTGGAGTGACTCCCCTGTGAACACGTCTTCCTGGGAGAATGCCTTGAGATATCTATCAACAGATAGTCTGATTTCTTTGGACACTGATTCCCGGGAAATTAAGCAATTCCTTTCCACTGTTTTCTGGCTGTGTTAAGCGGACACTTCTCTTGATAGAGCCAGATGGCACATTTACCTCTGAACTCCAGCAACATCCCTCAGGTTATTGTTGTAATCTTGAGGGGCACTTGTGGAACTCCATAGCCTTGACGAATGGCCCCCTGGGAGAAAAAAGTCTCAGTCTCTTTACCAATTATGGATAAACTACAGCCAGAGCCAACTTCTGCTTTCCTCCCAGAGACACCAAGTGCCACAGGATCAGGGGCCTTTTGCCCTGGACCCTCTGAATAGGAATCAGCTTATCACTGCCATGGTACTCATCAAGACCATTAGCTCTGGGACTGCCTGTCATATCTGGACACCAGTCTCACAGATTTGGGCAGTGTATCTCTTCTTCATCCTTGAATCTGCAAGCACAACACTGAGAAAACACTCCACCACTGAGCAGGAGTTGGTATGTCAGAAATGATGGAGGCATTTTCTGGAGTGGGCACTTTTTTGTGGGTCAGCAGTCCCATCACATGTTTTAGATAGCATCCATAGCAATAGCTTGGTAGTTAAGGTCTGCCATGATACAGTCTCGCTGGCAAAAGACTCTTCTTATACCTTAACAAATGTCACATTTTCTGCATTCATAGGGTAACATAGGAGGGCTTCTTTATGGACTCTGCCTTCAATGTGGTCCTGCAATGTATCATCCAAGAAATCTCACAAACTGCTATGTTGGGACAGGTGGTACCTCTATTTCTCAGGTAGAGGGTTACTGCCTGATTCCTCCTGAGGCCATTCAGTCCATTTCTAAATTAAAATTCTGGCCAGGAGTGGTGGCTCATGCCTATAACCCTAGCACTTTGGGAGGCCGAGGCAAGAGGATTGTTTGAGCCCAGGAGTTTGAGACCAGCCTTGGCAATATAGCCAGACCTTATCTCTACAAAAATAAAAATAAATCAATAAATAATAATTTCTAAACAATGATGGAAGGCCTAGTGAAAACGACTTCTCTTGTAGTTGTCCTAGTCTTAGCAAGGCTATGAAATCTCTACATATGGCATAGATTTGACTCCCAGAGACAACTGGCCACCCATTCCATTTCTTTGCCCTGGAATTCCTATCTTGCTTCCAAATTCCTATCTTTCCATCCAAATAGAAGGAAAACCTTTCAGCACGTGAATCTCAGGAAGCAAGATGGTAAACAACAAGTTCTTTGGTATATCTCGAGCAGCCATGTGTTAGATCCAAAGTCTACTCAAGGAGAAGGCTGAATTCAGTTGCCTACAAAGGGAACTGCAAGTTAGACTTCTGCTTAGCTCCTCCTACTCATACCCTCTGTGATGAGGGGGGAAGATGAAGATAGGCCCAAGGCCTAGTCCAAGCTCTCATGCAGTTTATTTATTTATTTATTTATTTATTTAATTAATTAATTAATTTATTTTTTTTGTGAGTTGGAGTCTCATTCTGTCACCCAGACTGGAGTGCAGTGGCACGCTCCCGGCCACCGCAGCCTCGACCTGCTGGGCTCCGGCGAACCCTCCGCCTCAGCCTTCCGAGTAGCTGGAACTACAGGCGCGCGCTACCACGCCCGGCTAATTTTTGATTATTGTAGAGATGAGGTCTCACCAAGTTGCCCAGGCGGGTCTCGAACCCGCGGGCTCAGGCAATCCACTCACCTCAGCCTCCCAAAGGCGCGGGATTACAGGCTGAGCCAACGAGCCCAGCTTCATGCAGTTTATAATGCAGCTCTTGAAAACCAATGGATAGTTCTTGTTGTTGTCTAAGTTTCTTTCTTTTTTTTTAAATTGTATTTACTTATTTTTGTAAAGCCATATCTCACCCTTGTCACCCAAAAATGTGGCATTTGGTGTAGCAATAAAACAGGAGGAGACCAAGCTGAATCCACCTCAGAACCACAGTACTTAAACAATATAATGCTTCTCATGAGAGAGAGACGATAGATTAGATAGATAGATACATAGATAGATACATAGATAGATACATAGATAGATAGATAGATAGATAGATAGATAGATAGATAGATAGATAGAAAGATATGAGGTGGAGGATAGATAGGTCTCACTAACTCCTCTTAAGAGTAAACCACATAGATTGGTGTTTGTTTGCCTTTTCCAGAGAGTTCCTTTACAGCATGGATGTGACATTCTCCCTTTCTTCTCTTCTTTCTCCTCTCTCTTCTCCTGACACACTCCCTGTTGGACCAGTCATCATAACTAAAGAGCTGGAAAGGCACTTAAACAACCAGTTAGTCTAGCCTGCAGTCTCAGTCAGGGTGGCATAGTGAGAGGATGGACTGACCGGTATGAAAGGAGATGTTCTCATTGATTTCCTCTTTTCCGGTACCACTTTCACGTAAAGCCTGATAATTCTCTTTCGCCACAACCTGTTGTGTAAGGAAAAAACATCATGTGGGGGACATGACTTCTTCACCCCCAAACCCACTCTCCTCTTTGCTGAAATATGCTGCCTATCTCCACCTCACAAATCTCTCCAAAAGGTGGAGGAGGGCGGCATCACAGACTATACCAGGAGACCCACCCTGGACCCAAGAGATGCTCCAGGGTGGAGATAGGAGTCACCCCAGAAAGTCATCTAGAAATTGGGGCTCATACCGACAAGTTCTTAAATTTTTCTGACCAAGGGAGCTTAGGGCAGAAAAAGCCTGTTCAAAAAAAAAGGGCCTACTGCAGGAAGAGTTGAGAAAAAATGCCCAGGGAGGTCTAGTGATTTTATGGGAACACCTATTATCTCAACTGTAATTTGAGATATGGGCATAAAGATTGAAATGCACATTTAATTTTTTTTTTTGAGTCGGAGTCTTACTCTGTCACCCAGGCTAGCGTGCAGTGGCACGCTCATAGCCATGGCAGCCTCAGCCTGCTGGATTCAGGTGATCCTTCTACCTCAGCCTTCCAAGTAGCTGGAACTACAGGCATGCATCACCTAGCCCAGCTAATTTTTTGATTTATTGTAGAGATGAGGTCCTGCCATGTTGCCCAGGCTGGTCTTGAACCCATGAGCTCAGGCAATCCTCTCACCTCTGCCTCCCAAAGTGCTGGGATTATAGGTGTGAGCCACCGTACCCAGCACATTTAAATATTTTAATGAGCCAGATAAGGAGAACCTGGGAGGGAAGGGAGTCTGGTGATGATTCCTTACAAAGCCTGCACAGGCCCTGCTACAGACCTACTCTTTCATGCCACTCAGCATGAAAGTCAGAAGGAAAGGACTCGAATTTCCCCCCAGTAGGTTGATGCCTCTCTTCTCTCTCTAACTGAGCCATAGTGAACTGTACAGTTTTTGTTGCCAGGCCATGGTTAAACATGCTGTACCCATTCTTGTCTGCTACACAGAACTTGGGCACTGGGACTGACATGGGGAGGGGGACATGGGACTGTCCTGTCCATGCAGCTGATCTCTAAGCCCAAGAAACCCTTGCTGTAAGAACAGCTTTCGCCAGGATACCTTACCAGGACACAGTAGCCTAAAAAATGATATTTCCATGAGCTTCCTCTGTCCTGAGGGCCAGCGCTTGGGGTGTCGGGCCAGAAATTCCCAGCCAACCTGGCCCAACTAATGAGCAAGTGGAGATAGAATGGGACAGGAAGAGGCCTGGCTGTCCCTGTAGCAGAGAGAGAGAGAGAGAGAGAAAGTGTGTCAGGGCTTATCTTACATCATTCACAGGAACATTTTTAGGGACAAATTGTTGGCATCATTGCCTAAGGCAGGCACAGGCAAAGGGAAGCCCTTTGCAAAATTATTCTCTTCGCCACCAAGGTCATTACTACCCCACCAATGAGTCAGATCCTCTGGCAGGCTGACTCAAATGGACACAGTGTGCCCTCGGGTGAGCACACCGCATGCTGACCCAGTGTCAGGCAAGGCAGAGCTGAGACAGAAAGGGGTGGGAGAAGTCTAAGATAGATAGATAGATAGATGATAGATCGATCACAAGATAGATAGATAGATAGATAAGATTAATAGATAGATTAGATAGATGATAGATCGATCACAAGATAGATAGATGATAGATCGATCACAAGATAGATAGATAGATAGATAGATAGATAAGATTAATAGATAGATTAGATAGATGATAGATCGATCACAAGATAGATAGATAGATAAGATAGATAAATAGATAGATAGATTAGATAGATGATAGATCGATCACACATGGGCAGCCCCAGAGTCAGGAAATAGACAATGCGATCAGAGGAAGCATCTAGAAAACAACCAAGTCCACCCCAAACACTGGCTCTGAGGTAGGTCTTGCTGGGGCTTGGGAGTAGAGAGTAGCTATGTTTGCTGGAGGAGGAAGGAGCAGCCTTTGTGCCCTTGGCATAATGGGGGACAAGAATAAACCACTTCTCTAACACAGCTCACCTGCAGCATGCCTCCTCCTCAGCTTCACATAGACTTGTCTTCTAAGGAGCTCAAAGAGTAAATAAATAGAGACAGTTATTGACCTCGTAATCTTAGCAGCATGGCTATTAGGACAATTTATTATCATTTACTACCTCTCCCTTTGAGAGAAAATGAAGGAGTATGGAAAATAAGTCAACATCTTGGGAATTCAGCCTAGTTAAGGTGCTACTGTTGATTAAGCAGCTACCACTTGCTAGACTATTTGGCTATGGAGATAGGTAGGGTGATAAGTCACAGTTCCTGCCTTCCAGAAGATCCCAGTCTGGTGAGAGTCAAAGGTGTAAACCAGTTACTCTATGAGAGCCTGAGGAAAAGCTGCAGTCACATTGCTGAGTGAGGGGGAGGGAGGCTTCCCAGGGGAAGGGCCGGATAAGTTGGAGGGAAAAGAAGGCCCTAGATCATAATATGTTCTATTTTTTATGTCCTTACTGTGGGCCAGCCTCTTCACAAATATGTCATTTAATTCCAAATGAGGAAACAGAAACTTAGAGATTATCATGCCAAGTGGCAAAGCCAGGATTTGAACTTGGGGCTAGTTGACTCCAGGACCCAGCAAGCAGACCCTGCATTTTTAAGGCCCATCTCTCACAGTTTTTGTTCTAAACTCTGGACTACAGCTGGTCTGAGGCCTGAGGAAGCATCCTGGGGACCCAGCGCAGACCCCTGGCCCCAATATACTTTGACTGCATGTCCTTAAAGGTCCTTCTTCTGAGGAAGAGGGGATTGGGCTGTGTCATGTCGCTAAGTTTATTGGCTGGTTGGCGTTGAGGTCCAGAGAGATGTATTGTTCATACAGCATAACAGGGGGCTTCCATCTGCTCCCCAGTTTCCCAGTGCCTACCTGACACCAGGCCTGGCTTCTGGCTCCAGTCAGGAAAGGGGGGTGCCTTCCAGCCTCACCACTGCAAGAAGAGACCGGGGGCCATTTTAGGCCTTGTTTTGCAAGAGAAGAAAGCTTCACTCCACCGTCTGTGCATGCCCGCCAGCTCGCTGCTCTCCTTGACGCTGGAGAGCTCACCGCTGCTGCTGGCTTTTCTAGTCCCCTTGTTTCAGTTTCCCTTTGCAGATTTCACTGATTT
The DNA here is from genome assembly GCA_963574415.1 of Tarsius wallacei. Lineage (NCBI taxonomy): Eukaryota > Metazoa > Chordata > Mammalia > Primates > Tarsiidae > Tarsius > Tarsius wallacei. The sequence continues at coordinate 20,596 of CAUYQG010155819.1, forward strand.
TGAAACTCTTGTCGTAGAGCTCTTGGTCTTCAGAGATCTGAAAAGCAGAAAGCAATCGCATTTTCCTAGCAGGGAATTCAAAATTCTGCTGAGGAAGTGGGAGGTGTCAGGTCTGAGGTGATTTTCAGACCCCAACTTGTTTTGTCTTATGAATTTAAGGAGATTTTGGAGTTGGGGAACAAATAAAATCACTCTGTCAGAGCAAAGGAGAAACATTTTTGTGTATCCCCTCAAGCTTTCCATGTGGTGTAAGTTATTAAAATGCAACTGAAAACTCCACTGGCAAAAAAGAAAAAGAAAAATTAATAAAAACTGTATAATGAGCACATGAAGATTAACAGGGGAAAGGAAGGCTCTTAGGACCTTCCATGGCCTGATTTGAATCTGTTTGGAGTCAATCACGTGTCCTTGAACGACAGTGGTTGTCCTTCTCAATAACTTGGCCTGAGTTCATGTAGGTGGAAGCCTTACACATCAAAACCATTGTCAGCCAGCAGCATGTCTTTCTGATAATTTTCCAAGGAAGTTCAGTGGCACCTGGTCCTCTGGCCATTGTCACAGGGTTGTCACATCCTTAGGTTATATCAAGATCTACGAGTCCAGTTACTTCCTGTTGGGCAGAGACTGACTTTTTAGGCAGAGCTCATGTCTGCCTTCCTGGCAAAGGCTTGGTGTGTTGAAATGAACATAAATAGAATCCCATTTTTTTAGTACAATATTTTTCAAGTAAGGTTTTTAAAAAAGTATAATTTTAAAATTGTATAAAATTATCTTTAATATGCTACAATATTATAGCATGTGCTGCATTGACATTTTTGTAATTCCTATGGGGACTGAGGTGGTTAAATAACACTGAAAAGAACTTTTGGAGAAATCTAAAGCCATTTCAGGGCGGGGTGGGGGGCTTTGTTTTGTTTTCTTTTCTAATTCCAAAAAAAGATTTTTTTCCAATTTTTTTTTTTTTACAAATTTCAGGGTTGTCTGTTTTGTTGTCTTCTTTTTCCTGCTGTGGGCTTTGCTGTAGCGAGCATAGATATCACCAATTGCCGAAATGCTGTCTGACTGCCTTCAAAGTACAGTCTGCTTCTCACAGCTTCTCTGTACATTCTTGTGTTTCATTTGGAATTCTCACTTGCAAAAGGAAGGAACCAACCCTTGCTTAGTTTATCTTAAGTTTTTCAGCATTTGAGCTCCTACCATTTGTGGCTTCATAATGTCAAAGTGTCAGGCCTTGGAAGGTATCCAGGGGCAAATTCAAAGGCACACAGCATCTAGTTTGATCCCAAATCCACAAAACCAGCTGTCTTTCTGTCTTAGAAACAAGTCTTGTACAAATAATGAATTGGAGAAGTCACCCCTCCTTTTCCTTATCTGTAAACCTTTTCAAAAGTGAATATTGGATATAAACTAAAGTTTATAAATATACGACTTTGCTTGTCAAAAGTGTTCTCCCTAGAAAGCTGTTTATCTTAAATAAAATGCTAACCCCTGTGCTGCTGGTTTCTTTTTCTGTATTGACTTTAGAAACAGTTTACCAACAACACTAGGAAATCAGAGGTATGACTTCACTTTTACAGAAGCCATTCTAGTGTCCCATGCTTCCCGTCTCTTCACATCACAACCAAACTCTGTTCCCTCCCTTTCTTATCTGGGGAGGGAGGTGAGGGAGAGTGTGTTTCAGGGGAGGGAGGTTGTGAGAACCAGATAGTCTATGGGGAAGCAGGCTGAGTGTCAGACCAAGTTAATAACATGCATGCGTTTGACTATCACAAGTAGGAATTGTACTGGAAGTGAAATAAGGGGAGTGCAGGATGGCCTGCTCTGAACAGAGGCTCTGAGAAGAGCCTGTGTGGGATACATGTATAAGCAGCATTGTGCTAAGACTGTGAGCCCGATCTGTGAATAATCTCCCGTATAAGCCTTAACAAGTAAGCAGTAAGTCAACAGATATTGGAAAGAACTCCAGTAACTTCATTTCCTACCCCCTTGCCCCACCCGTGGCAACTTACAGCCTCTGTGTGTTGCTCATTTGCTATCGGAAGTGATCAGTATGTTTACCTGGCTCTAGTGTGTGTAAGTTCTTGGGTCAATAATTGATGTGTAACCATAATTTTATATTGATAGGATTTCCTCCCGACTTCACAAAAGCCTGCCTGCATCCCAGTGTGGTGGATGATAAATACAGTTTTCTCCATCTTAGCGCTGGAGAAGTCAAGCCAGAGAAGAAGGATGTCGGAGTGGGCGCTAGTCAGTGGTGTGCTGGTAAATGGTTTTAACAACCAGCTCTCTGAGGGAAAGCATCCTGGAGGATGCTGATTTCCGTGGTATAAATACTTTCATCTTGACCAATTCAGGCTACCAGCATGCCATCACTGAATGCAGGTAGGAAGAGATGCACACTTGAGAGTTGGTACGAGCTGTCTTCAGCATGCAGTTGGCACTAATGATTCAGTTCATGGCTTCGGGCTTTCAGATGATTACTGAGGGCCAGCTCAGACATCTGTAAGTCCTAGGCTCCACTCAATCTCTAACTAACTGGATTGCCTTAGTGTCAGACTTTGAGTTGTGACTCATTATAGGGTCCTGAAATTAATTTAGGGATCTCAATGAGATGAAATAGAATAGAGTAAAATGAAAAGAAATAAGTAGAACAGAATAGAACTGAAAAATATCAGAGGATAGCCTACATGTTTTAATTATAGATGATGGATGGATGGATGGATGGATGGATGGATGGATGGATGGATGGATATAAATATATGTCTATAGTGGGTTGAGGCTAAAAAATCAAAAATACTGACTCAAAAGCAAATGTACCTCTGTTTCTCCATCTGTAAAATAGAGTTAATGGAGCCTGTCCCTCCCTGCTTATGATCAGGCCAGGAGGACGACTGAGATCTCTGTGATAGTGTGTGGAGGTAGCACACTATCTGATCTATAGTTAATCCATTTGCAAAAACAAAACAGAGCAAAACAGACAGGTTTGGCTTTGTCTCTTTGTGGACTCTTGCTCTTTGTGTTTGAAACCGAGCACAGTCCCGTCTTCTTCTGGCACATGTTTTCTTGGCATCCACCCACAGCAGAGAGAGCCCTCCTGGTGGCTCTCAGCCCTCCTCTGCCCACACGTATGCACACGAAGCCCTACAGGTCAGAGAATCAGACTTCCCAGCAGGTCTGTGAATAATAATGAGGAAGAGTCAAAGAACATGTTGCCTGGAGCAAGGACTCGCCACTAGAAAGAACTAGTGAGTTTTTAAAAATAAGGGAGGGCATTTTGATTAAAGCTTTCTCCACACTCTCTCCTGAACTCCTCCTGGAGGAAGTAATACAAGGCCAGGCAGCATATAGGAGCCATCACAGCAACCCCATGAGGTAGGAACTTAACCCCATTTCATAGATGAGGAAACTCACCCTGGGGAAGGTCCAGCCCCTTCCCTGAGATCACACAGCTCGTGAATGCTGGGCTCCAAAGCCTGCCTTTCAACTCCAGGCCTGTGCTCACTCAGCAGCTCCCTGGGAGCCTGAGGACAGCGCATTGGTCATCCAGGAAACACTTCCAAGCTGGTTTTTCCATCTGCGAAATGGGACTTGCTCTACAGAAGCAGCATTTTACTGAGAAAGAACTGGCTTCAGAGTCAGAGTGTCTGGGAATCTCATCCTACTTCCTAACCATCACTGGGATCTAGAGCAAATTATTTGGCCTTTGTTAACTCTGTAGGTTAATTATGAGGATTAACTAAGATAACATTGTCACATCACAAAGTCACCCCAAAGAAGGATTTACATCAGAATGTCAACAGTGGTTATCACCAGGAGAGGGCATTTCCAGGTGGTTTCACTTTTCACTTTTGGCCCATCTTCATTCGGTGGTGCACCACTAAATGCTTAACAACCAGCTCTTCAAAAGAAAAACAAAACTTGACTTGTAGTGTTTGCCCATTTCCATGGTGTCAATATTCCCACCATGGCTGATTTCAAGCTACTGCCATGATGACACTGAACATACACAATTGGCTCTCTCAAGCTGGTACAAGCCCATTTCAACACACCCTTGTTTGGAACTGTGCACTGAATATTTTACTTGGGGATAAATTAAAATTAAAAGAGAGTTGGACATGATGGCTTATGCCTGTAATCCCAGCACTTTGAGAGGCCAAAGCAAGAGGATTGCTTGAGCCCAGGAGTTTGAGACCAGCCTGGGCAACATAGCAAGATCCCATTTTTACAATAAAATGAAAAATTGGCTGGACGTGGCAGTGCACACCTGTGGTCCCAGCTATTCAGGAGGCTGGGAGGGAAGGATTATCTGAGTCTAGGAGGTTGAGGCTGCAGTGAGCCATGATGGTACCACTGCATTCCAGTCTGGGTGACAGTGAAACCCCGACTCAAAAAACTAAGAGGATGAATTAACAGAGTACCTAGCATTATGCCTGGCATTCGTGTTCACCTCTCCCTGTTCTCCCTCCCTCCTTCATTCCCCAGCCTGAATTACTCTACTCAAACATTGCACTGCCTGTGAACACCCAACCACGTGATGGAGTGGATTTCTTGGGAGCCCAGTGCCCTAACTTTCTCCCCATCTCCTGGGCTCTCAGAGCCGGGACAGCCTGTGGAGGAGATTCTAAGGTCGGCTCACTGGGGAGTAATCAAGCAGACAAGCAGGTCTTCTCGCTTTCCTCAGAAGACATGTTCTGAGCAGACATGTACAAGGTTGAAACTGCCCTGGAGGAAAACTAAGGAAAGTCCCAGCGACTGAAGGGCTGTGAAGGGAACATAGCCCCAGGTGGCCACAGTCTGATTAGCCTGACCTTTACCTTCAACTCAGTGACATAACAGGTGTGTGTGTAGGCAGGGATGCGAGAGGCGGGGGTGAACTCTCCAGGTCTGTGGAGGAATACAGAAGAATGGGGCATCAGTGGCGGCTTGACAGGCCTGGACAGGTTTCCAGCATGTACGACAAGGTGCAGAGACCCATTCCCCATGCCCTCCAGGGTCTGGTCTCAGCTTCCCAGCACTCGGCAATTTCTGGCACAAGTGTAAGTTCTCAAGACATTTTTGTTAATGGTTGGTTTTGGTTTTGTTTTAAATTTTTTAACTGATGATTATCTTTTATTCCTTCATAGCTTGACCTGTTGCAGAAAGGATGTCAGGCAGCTCAATAAATGCTTATTGAATAAACAAATAAGTCGTAGCTCTCGCCAGCTCCTTGTTGTACATGTTCCTAGATATAAAATGTGATTTTTAAGCCGGGCTCGGTGGCTCAGCCTGTAATCCCACGCTTGGGGAGGCTGAGGTGAGTGGATTGCCTGAGCCCGCGGGTTCAAGACCTGCCTGGGCAAGCGAGACCTTATCTCCACAATAAATCAAAAAATTAGCCAGGCGTGGTAGCGCACGCCTGTAGTAGGATCGCCGGAGCCCAGCAGGTCGAGGCTGCGGTGGCCGGGAGTGGCCACTGCACTCCAGTCTGGGCGACAGAGTGAGACTCCAATTCAAAAAAATAAATAAAAAATAAATCTAAATGAGGCAGAGTGGTGGTTCACGCCTATAATCCCAGCACTTTGGGAGACCAAGACCAGAGGATTGATTGAGCCCAGGAGTTCGAGGCCAGGCTAGGCAACATAGTGACATCTTGTCTCTGCAAAAAATAGAAAAATTAGCCAGATGTGGTGGTTCATGCCTGTAGTCCCAGCTACTCCAGAGGCTGAGGCAGAAGTAAGGCCTGAGCCCAGTAGTTCAAGGCTGTGGTAAGCTGTGATCGTGTCACTGCCCTCCAGTCTGGTGACAGAATGAGACATCAACTTAAAAAAAAAAAGTCTACATGAGATGCAGAGTGTTAATAAAGGTGTCTTTTTTTTTATTTTAAATTTCTCCTTGCTTTTCTGTAGTTTGGACATGTATTTTCAAGAACATGGATCCCTTTTGTTATTTAAAAACTGTGTTATATGTGTTATAAAAACAAACAACCTGTAGATAAAAAGTAAAGTGAGAGTGATCTCAGCTGTTAATGAAGGCCCAAGATGGGTCATCTCCCCTGTTCAATGCCCTGAACTGAGGATCCCGACTGCCAATGGAGGGTCCCTTGAACTGAGGCTGGCAAGGTTGGCTGGACCTGACATGGGCCACCACAAATTTCCAGACTCTTGTTGCAGCTCAGTTTCTCTCTCAGCCTCTCTTCCCATGGGCCTCCCCACCTATCAGGCACTGACTAATAACACTCCCCTCCAGTGATTCCCAGCAGGTGCCATGTGCAAATCTCAGTCAGCAGTGGAAGTGGAGTGGGGTCCCTGACAGGTCACACCCATTAGAAATTCAGTCGATGATTCCTTCTGGTAAACACTCTACAGGCATGTGCTCTTCAGAAGAGACTATACATAATATCAAGAGAATAAGCAGAACATAAACCTTTGTAATACATTAAAAAACATAATAAAGCCGGGCTCGGTGGCTCAGCCTGTAATCCCACGCTTTGGGAGGCTGAGGTGAGTGGATTGCCTGAGCCTGCGGGTTCGAGACCCTCCTGGGCAACTTGGCGAGACCTCATCTCTACAATAAATCAAAAAAAAAAAAAATTAGCCGGGCGTGGTAGCGCACGCCTGTAGTTCCAGCTGCTTGGAAGGCTGAGGCAGAAGGATCACCAGAGCCCAGCAGGTCAAGGCTGCGGTGGCCGGGAGCAGCCACTGCACTCCAGTCTGGGCGACAGAGTGAGACTCCAACTCAAAAAATAATAATAATAATAATAATAAAACTTGTTAACTGGGTTATTCAGATTACCTATATTCTTACTTATTATTTGTCTACTTGATCTGTCATATTCCAAAATAAATAGGTGATTCAATTAAATTTTTAAAAAAGAAACTCAGTTGAGCCTGTGTCTCCAGTCCCTGCTGGTCACCCCCTGTGGAGCGAGCAGTGTCCCTGGGCACCTGAGGAGGGCACCTCTATAGAAGTCTTCCCAGCTAGGCCTCACCCCAGTCTTCCAGTCACAGGCTTCCTCCAGCCCTTGCCGTGTGATAAATGTGCTGATTTCATTTTCTTTTCTTTTCTTTTTTTTTTTTTTTGAGTTGGAGTCTCACTCTGTCACCTAGACTGGAGTGCAGTGGCACACTCCCGGCCACCACAGCCTTGACCTGCTGGGCTCCAGCGATCCTTCCGCCTCAGCCTTCCAAGTAGCCAGAACTACAGGCCTGCGCTACCACACTCGGCTCATTTTTTGATTTATTGTAGAGATGAGGTCTCGCCAAGTTGCCCAGGCGGGTCTTGAACCCGCGGGCTCAGGCAATCCACACACCTCAGCCTCCCAAAGCATGGGATTACAGGCTGAACCACCGAGCCTGGCTTGATTTCATTTTCCTCGAAGTAGCAGGGCTGCTCTCGGAAGGGATTGCAGAGCCATGGGGGGGCCTTCTTAAGGCATTGGTTGGGTTCTCTGCGATCCTTCCTCACATACTAAGGAGCTCAGCTCTTCTTCTATCCTAGGATTTCAGTTGGGGAAACCATCGTGTTAAAGTGTTTTGGTAAAAACACAGGTTGAGTCAAGCCAGTGAGGGCTGAAGGGGCTTCTCCGCCAGAAGAAGCTGAATTCCTCCACCAACCATGTCAATGGTATGGCTGTCCCGTCTCTGAGCCTAAGTGACCCACCTAGAGTCAATCAGCTAAGAGGATGCAGGATGGAGGTGCCCACCAAGGCCCTACCTCTACCTGGTGGTGCACAGGGAGATGTGACCATAGGTTCCTCTAACTGACCTTTTTTCTGATAGCTTTATTGAAATACAATCCATATACCATACAATTCACCCATTTAACATGTACATTTCAGTGATTTTTCAGGATATTTCCAGAGTTGTGCAGCCATTATCACCGTCAATCTTAGGACATTTTCACTGACCCAAAAAGAATCCCCACACCCTTTAGCAGTCCCCTGCCCAAGACAAGCACCTGTCTACTTTCTGTCTCTATAGGTGTGCCTATTTCTGGACATTTCATATCAATGGAGTCATACTTTATGTGGCCTTTTGTATCTGGCTTCTTTCACTTAGCGTGACGTCTCCTAGATTCATCTGTGTTGTAGCCTGAATCAGTACTTCATCCCTTGCTATGGATGAATAATATTCCATTGCACAGATATGGCACATTTTGTTTATTCACTCATCAGAGTTGGTGGGCCTTTGGGTTGTTTCCACTTTCTGGCTATTCTGAATAATGCTTCTGTAAACATCTGTTTGCAGAGTTTTGTGTAGACATATGTGTTCATGTGTTGTAGGTATATGCCACATAAGTGATCACATCATTTGTTTGCTTAAAAACCTTCAGTACTTCCCATCGTTCTTAAAATCAGAATCAAAATCCTTCCCTGGGTCTGCAAGGCCCACAATTTTGGGGCTGTATCCAATCTCAGCCCTCTTGCTGCCCCATTCTTCTGTCCCAGCCAAGATGCCCTGAGGTTCCTCCTAGGAGCAGAACTTCCTTCCTTGGATTAAACTTTAAACTTCCGCCTTTCCCCTGCTTAGCCCTTTGTTCCTCTAACCCCTCCTCATCCTGGGGGCTCAGGTTGCATGTCCCCTCCTCAGAGAAACATATTCTACTGTCTCAGACTAGGTTAGGTTCACCTGCCACATGTCAGGGGACCCCTTATGCCTCCTCTTTAGCACTTACCATAGTTACCAACAGTGATGACTTGAGTGATGATCCATGATATTCGTTGGCGTAAGCTCCAGGAGAGCAGGAAGCTCATTCTTGTTCCCAGTTTTCCTAGCACCTAGCACAGTGCCTGGCACACTGAAGTGCTCAGTAAATGTTTACCAAAGGAACAATGGGTAATCATAACAGCAAACCATCCACTTGTTCAGAGGATTCCTTTGACCTTGGTGTCTCCCTCAGATGATGGGAAAACCTAGGCAACCACTGAGGTCAAAACTCCTCTTTTTATCTCCAGCCCATATGCCCCTCTCACACACCTGAGGGACCCACTGCTAAAATAGGAATGGAGGCCAGGCCTGATGACTCACACCTATAATCCCAGCACTTTGGAAGGCTGAGGCAGGAGGACTGCTTGAGCCCAAGGGTTCGAGACCAACCTGGGCAACATAGTGAGACCTCTTCTCTACAAAAAATTTTTTAAAAATCAGACAGGTTTGGTGGCCCATGCTTGTTGTCCCAGCTACTCGGGAGGCTGAAGCAAGAGGATCGCCTGAGTCCATGAGGTCGAGGCTGTGTTAAGCCATGATCATACCATTGTACTCCAGCCTAGGCAACAGAGCAAGACCCTCTCTCCAAACAAACAAACAAACAAACAAACAAGGAGTGGGTATGGGTTTGGGAGAGTCACCCCCAATCCTGAAATAAATAGAGCCTCAGTGGGTCCCCGCTAACACATGGACACTCTCTTGGGACAGGGTGGTTCCTGTGGCATGTGACTCAGGGCAGTCCCTCAACATCACTGGCTAACTCGATAGCAGTCATAGTCCCTTTTCGAGGGTGAAACGAGGAAGGATTCTCTAAGCCAGTTGCTTCTCTGAGAGGTGGGGAGTTGCATTATGACACACCGAGTTCCCTTTAGTAAAGATTATTGCCTTTCTGCATGTCTTGTTTGAAAAACTGTCCTTGAAGAAATTCCAAGAGGAAACGTTACACCTTCTGAGACTTAATTGCTTTTTCAAAAAACACTGTTTTCATTTCCCCCACAGATATGCACTTATTTGGCCATTATCCAGCACATGACGACTTCTATCTCGTAGTGTGCAGTGCCTGTAATCAGGTCATCAAGCCACAGGTTTTCCAGTCGCACTGCGGTAAGTGGACTCCTGCACCCGGCGGGCGCATTGGCAGCTGCTGCTCCGGGGACAGTCACCTCCTGTAGGCTCCCCCACAGAGTCTGGCCCTGTGTCTGTCTTAGCCCAGGGCTGTGGGTAAATTCTTCCCGGGGCGGCTGTTTCTGCTCGCAGGGTAACTGCTTTAGGAACTGTAGTCCTTCTGCTGAAATGCTCCGTCCTGTTCAAAAAAATGAGAGAAAGCCTGCAACTTGTCTCGGTAGATGGTACTAGACTGAAACCATCCACCCAGCCTGCAGTGGTCTCTGCAGGTTATCAAGGGGAGGGGACAGCAGTGACTTGAGGAGTCCATCCTGCAGCCTGATGTTTTCTCCTCCCTGAAATAGGACCAGGAGGGAGTCTCCCTGGATTTATACAAAGAGGGGCTGGAGCCAAGGGCAGCCCAGTGTGCAGGTCATTGGGATGCTGCCCCGAAGAAATGGTGTATTGGTAAAAGCTTAGGTTCCACATCTTTCTTCCTTTTTTTCCCCCAAGAATCTCCCATATTTAAAAAAAAAATCCAGATGTGGGTGTGTGGGTGGGGACTGCCTTCTCTCTGTGTCTTAACATTCTTGATATAAGACAGTCCTTCAGTTGGTCAGCAACAAACCCTGCCGCTGCTATGGACATAACAGATAAAGTCCACATGGCCACTCCCCTCAGGGATGAACAAACAGCTCTTTGACCTTAGACAAGAAGTCACTTAACCTCTCTGGTTAGAGGTTTCCTTATCTTTAACAGGGAGTTGGACTGAATGATTTCCAAAGCTGTAATACGCTGTATTCCAGAACAGTATCTCTCGATCTTTTTATTTAAACCATATCCCCTTTTGATGAACATAAAATCAGAATGCCCTCTGAATACTGGTGAAGTTTCAAAGTGCATCTAATATTGTGCCTAAAAAAATCAAAGCAATCATAACACTGAATGTGTGTTTGCAAATTACATGCATTTTCCCTACCTTACACTCTGAATTTCTGACTTTCCCCCACTCCTCAGTCATCGCTACTCTGTAATAAAATAGAGGGAGTTGAGCTTATCTAAACTCTTCAACAAATGTGTTGGGCACTGTAGAATAGTTTATATACACACTAATGTTATCTGTGAATATGTATGGATATGTACATGATATCTACGTGTGTGTGTGTATATATATATATAAAATCTGTGTATACACTGTAGGTGTATTTTGTGTTTAACGTGTAAAAGGAGAATCCAGGCTTATGGGGCTTATGGGGCATTTTGTGAGTTCATCCAAGACTTTCTAACCAGCACAAGGCAAAGAAAGAGCCCAAGTAGGTGCTGTTCAGAGAGTTCTGGTCAGAGGCCAGGTCTTCTGCCCTCCCTGAAAACAGCTCTGTGGCCTCAGGCTACTTGCTTGATGTCCCAGGCCTTTGGTGTCCTTGTCTCTGCCATGAGGAAGTGACTTCTGGAGGCACGTCTAGCTCGAACGTTTTCATTTCTGGCAGAGTGAGCACGAAAGGAGCAAGTTGTGTGCTTGGCACGAGTCGACGTTCTTGCTCGGTGCTCTGTAGCAAACGACCCTCTCTTCTGCCTGGAGGAGGGAAAAGGTCAAACCTCTCCAAAGAACTGTCAGCGCCCAGTGGTGTTGCCACCAGCTGAGGCGACAGGTGGGGAATCTGAAGCAGAGCCATAACAAGGAGTTCCCACCCAGACAGCCGCTCAGGGAGCAACCATAGAAGCTCTGTGCCCTCTTGCTTCTATGTGTCTCATGAGAGCGCAGGCACCACGTCATCCATTCACAGGGAGGTGCTACTGCTCTAAGCGCTGGGATACTGCAGTGAACAAAACAAGCAAAAACCCCGGCCCTCGCGGGGTTTGCTTTCTATTGCACCCCATCAAAACCTTCCCTGGGAGCTTAATTCACTGGCAGTCTTTGATGGAAGTATCCTGACAGGGACCTGAAACCCGGGACCCCACTGTCCCTTGCAGAATTCTGCCCATGGGCAACACCCCATCTAGCTAACAGGAGCCTCTAGGGCTTGGGGTGACTGATACATATGCCTCCCTCTACCCTAGGGCTTTCGGAGGAAGAGCTGAGTGTCAGCTTAGGGGATAGTCTATGGCTTTGTGGCCACCTGCTCTGAGCAGTGGCAGTAAATTAGTTCGGGGGTTTGAGGCTATTGACTGTCTCTGGATGCCCAGTCTCCGTTAAGTTTCTTGCTGAGCCAGCTGTCAAGCAGCAGTGGGGACACAACCACAACTCGGCAATTAAGACTCCCTCACATCTTTTAGGTGTGTGTCCCAATAATACGAAGATCGTATTTATCAAGGCCAGGAGAGAACACAAGGCAGAGCTCAGAACCATTGCAACTCTTTGGGGGAAGTTCATTGTAGTTTCCCTAAGAATTCCTCCTCATGATTGACTTAGTCAGTTTGAACTGTTGCAACAGAATATCATAGACTGGGTGGCTTATAAACAATAGAAATTTATTTCTCACAGTTCTGGGGGCTGGAAGTCCCAGAGTAGAGTTCCAGCATGGTTGGTTCTGGGGAGGTCCCTCTTCCGGGATGCAGATGGCCAACTTCTCACTGTCTCCTCAGGTGGTGGAAAGAGGGCAAGAGAGCTCTCTGGGGTCCCTTTTATAAGCGCACTGATCCTATGCATAAGGGCTCCAGCCTCCTAATACCGTCACCTTGGGAGTAAGGATTTCCATATGTGAATTTGGGGGGACACAAACATTCAGACCACAACAATATTCCTTTGTTTTTGTTTTGTTTGTTTTTGCTGTTTTACCTTGTAGGGCTAGCCTATTTTCAGCAAGTTAATAAGAAGGCCAGTGTGCTGAGTGCCCGCCACTGTGCCAAGTGTTTTCTGTGTCTTTGGGCATGTCATCCTCTCAACAGCCCTACAAAGTAGGTGCTAACATTCTATCCATTTTGAAGTTGAAGAAGCTAAGGCTTAGGAAGTCAGCGCTTTGCCCGAGGTCTCGAAGCTAGGCAGGTGTAGAGCCTGCTTTCGAATGCAGGCAGCCTCACTCCAGAGTGAGCGAAGTCCTCGCTTAGCCTGGTCCTTCCTTTGCTCTCCATATGGCTTGCATGGCCCTTCCTACCCTTCTCAGACTCCAAGGCTCAACCGTGTGCTTGGCAGGGAGCACACTGTACCTTGGGGGTTCAGCCATGGCATGGTTAGCTGCAGTTTTTTTCAAATGGAATCTCACATGGAACCCCACACTGTGTATATGGAAAACAGAACTGTGGGGGTTGAATTTGAGGCAGAAGCTCAAGCCCCACCCACCCAGCCTTCCCCAACTTTTCCCCACCCATCAGGGCTCCAGGGGGCATTATCTGAAGTTTGTGGATATAGTGGAGAGAACATGGGCTTTGGGGTCTGTCAAAGCAATTCACATGGCTCCCCCACTAATTGTGTGACCTTGAGCAGGCCATCTTTATCTCTCTTTGCTTCAGTTTCTTCATCTGTAAAATGGGTATTCTGCCTGTCTCGGGGGGTTGCTGAGACAATATCACTAATGTGAGACTCAGGGATCAGTTCTTCCTTTCTTCCCTCCATGGCATCGTTCTCCATTGCCTCCAGCTGAAAGGGATTCCTCCCTCTGAATACCCATAGAACTCTGTTCTCCTGTGCCACTTCCCACGTTCTGCCATGCGGTTACCTGTGGACCAACTTGGCTTCTAGAATCCTCTAGGACCAAGGGTATACATTTCAGTCCTGCATTCCTAGCATTCAGAGAACGAGCTCATCATGGGTGCATGGCAGTGTTCAAAATCTTGGTGTACTAATCATTTAAGTTAAATTTAAGTACGTGTGTGTGTGTGTGTGTGTGTTTCTTAGGCAGTCAGTTGTGGGGCCTTCAGAAATTTGTGGTTAAAGGAAAACTATTTCTTGTTCAACACTTCACCAAATGTGTGGGCTTCCTAGACCAAAGAAATTCTCTGCGGACACCACCTGGGTGACCTACAATTTAATTCAGTTCTGACACTACCCAGAGTTTGCACTACTCCAAGTTGGCACAGACCCCGTAGGTTCAAGCCTCAGTCCCACAGAACTGCCCCCACTTGAGATGCCAATCATGAACACTGGTCTTCAGGTGACCCACGCTTCTGTCTGACTTGGCTACAAATCAGGAGTTTCCACAGCCTCCTCCTCGGGTTCAATAATTTGCCATAATGGCTCACAGAACTCAGAGAGACACTTGGCGTGTTTACCAGTTTATTAGAAAGAATACAGATGAACAGCTGGAGATGTACAGGATGAGGTCTGGAAGGGTCTCAGGCGTAGGAGCTACTGTCGCTACAGAGCTTCATGGAATCTCTCCAAACTCTGTCCTCGAGAGTTTTTGGAGGTTCTGTTGCATAGGCATGGTTGATTAAATCATTGGCCATTGGTGATTAGCTTTCTGATGACCAGCCCCCATCCTGAAGCTGCCTACGAACCCTAGTGACCAGTCACCTCATTATCATATAAAGATTCACTCTGGAGATTCCAAGAGTCTTTTTTTTTTTTTTTTGAGTTGGAGTCTCACTCTGTCACCCAGACTGGAGTACAGTGGCACGCTCCCGGCCACCGCAGCCTCGACCTGCTGGGCTCCAGCGATCCTTCTGCCTCAGCCTTCCAAGTAGCCGGAACTACAGGCACGCGCTACCACGCTCAGCTAATTTTTTGATTTGTTGTAGAGATGAGGTTTCACCAAATTGCCCAGGCGGGTCTCGAACCCGTGGGCTCAGGCAATCCACTCACCTCGGCCTCCCAAAGCCCTGGGATTACAGGCTGAGCCACCAAGCCCAGCAATTCCAAGCATCTTAGAAGCACTAGTGTCAGGAAACAGGGGACTAAAACCAAAATATATATATATATTTGGTGTTGGAGTCTCACCCTGTTACCCAGCCTGGAGTGCAGTAGCACACCTACAGCCACCGCAGCCCCAACCTGCTGGGCTCAGGTGATCCTTCTGCTTCAGCCTTCCAAGTAGCTGGAACTACGGGGAGGCAACACCATACCTGGCTAAATTTTTTTTTTCTTTTTTTTTTTTAATTGTGGAGACGAAGTCTCACCAAATTGCCCAGGCAGCTCTCGAATTGCTGGACTCAGGCAATCCTCTCACCTCTGCCTTCCAAAGTGTTGGGATTACAGGTGTGAGCCACCACACCCAGTCCCCAAATATATATTTCTTATTATATCACAATAGCATAGTAGCAATGTGAAAAATAGAACATCATAGTGGGAAAATCAGGAATTTCAGAGTCCAATAGACCCAGGTTAGAATCCTGACTTAACATTTCCTAGCTGTGTGACCTTGGGCTAATGACATGACCATCCAAGCTTCATTTTCCTCGTGTGTAAATAAAGATGGCAACTTCTGCCTTGCAGAGTTCCCATGAATAACAGAGAAAAAGTATGTATAGTTTTCTGGCACATAGTAAGGAAATAAAGAAAGGATTGTCAATAAATTGTGGCTATTTTTTATTAAGTTGTATATTTCTTATGAAAAAAATGGGAAAACCAATTCTGTCAAGTGCTTCCTGTCTCCGTCCATGCCCCGTCTCGGAGGATGTGCACTCTGGGGTCAGCCTTCAGCCTCGTGCTGATTCATCTCTCGCGTCCAACATCTTGGCCTGAATATGATTACATCTGCTAGGAGTTTTGAGGACTCAGCTTTACAAATATTGGTTTACCTTTCCGTTAAGCCCCAGCATCAGCTCTTCTGATGCCACGAAGCTCCAGGATTCCTCTGGGTTCTCTGCCGGGGTCCATCCAGCTTCTGCCACAACACCATGCAGGGGTAACATGAAGCCCCCCTCCCCCTTCTGCTCCTGACATGGTGCCCCAAGCTGGTGGCCCAGATGTTCCGTGCCACCCCACCAGAGTGGGCCTCTTAGGGTCTGTTTCCTGCATCTGCACCAAGGGCTTTTTAGATGCTTTTTAAACCTCTACCCTGGAGAGCTAGAATTTCGAAGGATTCTTTTGTTTCTAAAGTCCCTTGTGAGTCAATAAGAATAGTAGAAAGGGGGAAACAGAAACAAAAGGCCTCCCCTTGAGGTCCTGATTGCACTCCACAGGCATCTCTGTCCCTCGAAGCTGTCCATCCCAAGTTGGGGCTTGATACACTGACATGATGTGAGAGCCTATGGTTGAGGATAACCTCTCTAGAATCTGTTTGCTTACACTAAAATTCCAGCTCTACCCCTTGTTTGCTGTGAGAGCTTGGGCAGGTTACTCTGCATCTCTGCTTTTGTTTCCTTATTCTTAAAAATAGGGGATTTTGCCAGGCACAGTGGCTCACCCCTGTAATTCCAGTGCTTTGGGAGGCCAAGGTGGGAGGATCGCTTGAGGCCAAAGTTTGAGACCAGCCTAAGCATCATCGCAAGACCCCTCCTCTACAAAAAAAAAAAAAAATTAAATTAGCCATGCGTGGTGCTGCACCTGTAGTCCTAGTTACTCAGGAGGCTGAGATGAAATGATTGCTTGAGCCCAGGAGTTTGAGGCTGCAGTGATCTCACCAAAACATTCCTGCCTGGGCAGCAGAGCAAGACCCTATCTCTGATAACAGTCCATCGCATAAGGTTGTAATGATTCAAGGAACTTGCATATGGACAGTAGTGGTGGAACAAAGTTTGCTTTAAAATAAAAAGTTATACAATCATTAACTGAGTGACAAGCACCAGAGATTTATAATGAAATCTTGTCCAAAGAGTTTTCACTGGTGACTGCTGGGGAGAGAGAGATGTCTGTGACTCTTCCTCATGTCGGTATTGTGATGGGCCCTAACTTTAGTCTAGCAAGGGTCCTGTTGGCATTTCTTCCAAAAAGAATCTGGGAATGGCAGAGGTACGGGGGGTAAATGGCGGCCAGGGAGGGCTGGGCATGGGGTTGCTCTCTGTACGTGAGCACGGGCTTATATGTAACATGACATAAGGCGGTACAAGATGCATATGATGGAAAAAAGTATTTTCTATTACTTTTTGGTAATTTGTGTGTTTTTAATCAATTTGGGATATTGTAATTAAAGAAAAAATAGTACATAGGGCCAAGCTGTTGTTTTGTCATTGGGCTAAACATGTATGAAGTGGCTTGATTTGTCTAAATGAAAGGAGTATGATTTTTTTCTTCCCTTACCTACTAATCTATTTGCCTAACCAACTGCCGGGCAGCAGGGTTTCTCAGCAAGGCCACTACTGACGGATTTGGGGACGGATAATGCTTTGCTGTGGAGCCCATCATCCTGTGTCTTATTGTAGGAGGCTGAGCAGCTTCCCTGGCCTCTACCGCCTGGATATCACTAGCCGCACAGGGCCAGCCCCTAATCTTGACAACCAAAAATGGCTCTGGGCTCTGCCAATGTCCCCTAGGGGGCACAGTTGCCCCCAGGTGGGAACGCTGGCGTAAAAATACAACATTCCCCATTTGTCATACGATACTTTGTGCTTTTCTGTGTTTAAAATTTTTATCAAAGTAAAATGTGTGTTTATACCCAGAAATAACTTCTGTGGAATCGCAGCCACATGTCGAAAGTTGACTCTTGCAACTTGCACAGAGCTGGTCATCAGGATCCTTTCCCCATCACAGACAGACGCAAAGCATGAAACAAGCTGTCTTACAGTAGTCCATAAAGGCACTGTCCTTTCCACCTCAAAGCCAAAAACAAACAAAAACAAAACACACACACACACACATTTGTGTACCCAGATATTACAGAATCTGTCAGCTGCACTGGCATGAGTCCCCTAAGCAGAGAGCCACAGAGCTCCACACCCCACCCAGCAGACAGAGATAATCCTTGGATGTCACTGCTACTTAAAAAAAATGGTTTAGAACCAAAGAACCTGGATGTCATTCAATAGACAAGAGAGGATTCAATTTTTTTCCCCTTCTTTCTCAGCGAGGGGTTTTTATTCCCTTTTCTGATTATCTTTTTGAATGCCCTTCAAGTAGCTGTTTTGCATGTTGGTGGTGACGCGGTAGAATTTAATGAACTGTGAGCTAAAGCAGAGAGGCTGAGCAGGAAAATAAATGAGTGACGGAGGCTCACCCCTGGAGCGAGGCATGGCGTGTCCTGGCCGGCACCCCATCCTTCTGTGTATCCAGATGCCGATACTGGTTGGATACTGAGAGCAGCGGTGCTACCCATGGGAGCCTAATTAATGAGGTTCCAAGGTTTCCTGTCATTGTTCTTTTTATTTTGTCTCTCTCCAGGTGACCTCTGGTTGAGGAGGAGACGACCATTTGTGCTTCTGAGCTCTAGACACAGTTAGTCCCTCCCGATGTCAGTGCCCCCTGGGCTTCCCAGGGTGTCAGGGGTATCATCACCAGCTAATTATCCTGCCAGGACTTTTCTTCTAAAGGTGTTGATTGCCATAGCACAGGGCCTGGGATTTTTGTCGATTACATTAGATTTGTTTGCTGACATGAAATTCTTGTTGTTGTTATTGTTAATTGTCTTTTATGGGACTAGACTTTTTTACACCAGAGAAGTATAAAATAATTAAAGGAAATTGTTCTCATCGAACATATTCCTTGTCAAGTCTGACAGCAGTAGTTAATAAGACTTGGCAAGAGTATGTGAATCTGCGCAAACTTTATTTTGTTAGTAGGATTTTTTTTTACTTTAACTTGATCAGCATATCTCAGATCCAGAATTAACTCCTAGTATTGATCTATCTTTGGGGCTCCTTATGATCAGAAAGAATATCTTCTGTTGTTTCTTATTTCCTCGTTCCATCATCCCTAGTAAAGTGCAGCACACTATGGATCCTAAGGGAATTCTTATGATAGAGCCCAAGGAAATCCTGAAGGAAAGAAATGACAGGCTGTCTGATTAACAAATGGTTATCAGCATTACAACGGAGAGTATCTACGACTAAGCAGATCTGTTTTGCTCCACTTCGAAGTTTTGTATTTTGCACTTGCTTCTGCTCAAATTAGAGTTAATGCTAGGTCCAGATGATAGACGTTTGATGTGGTCCCACTTTTCACTTTTTATGGGAGATAAAAATAACAGTAGCAAAAAAGGGGCCAGGTGTGGTGGCTCAGGCCTGTAATCCCAGCACTTTAGGACACCAAGGCGGGCAGATTGATTGAGCCTAGGAGTTCAAGACCAGCCTGGGCAATGTAGCAAGATCTCTTCTCTACAAAAAATAAAAAAATTAGCTGGGCGTGATGGCATGCACCTGTAGTCCCAGCTACTTGAGATGCTGAGGTGAAATGACCACCTGAGCCTGGGAGGTCAAGACTGCCATGAGCCATGAACCAGCCTATCTATCTTTGGGGAGTGAGACCCTGAGTCAAAAAAAGTACATAGCGAAAAAGCTAATATATGTTACTGAGCACTTACTATGTGCTAAGTATTTTAATGTGTTATTTAATCCTGTCATCATCCTAAGGTGCTGTCATTGTATTGTGCTTAGCTCACGCTCAAGGAAGGAGAGACTTGGAGAATTTACGAAATTCGTTCAAGACTGGGCTGATATAAGTGGCAGAACCAGGATTCTACTGTCTGACTCTGGAGTGCCTTAACCACTCTGTTGACTGAATTGTTTTACATTTCAAATTCCCTGCAATAAACGAAACTAACATAACTAAATTTTGATGAAGAAAGACCACGTTCACCCCCTGTAGGATGCTAAAAAGTAAATGACAGGTACTTGGGGGCAGTTGAGTTTCATTTCTCTTTCTCCCTGTTTTAGTCTACATCATTGATCTTGTCTGCTTATTGGCAAAGCCAAAGAACTTGGCATAGTTTTGAGGGAAGGAGATGGGAGGAGTACATCGATAATGGTGAATGTGTTTAGCACCTTACCCACAGCATTTGAAATAGACCTTTAAATAAATATCTGAAAGTAAAAAGAAGAAAGCTTGTAGAGAGGTGGAGTGGGTACCATGTATGTTCTTCCATAAGTTCTGCCTGTAGTTTCTTGTTTATATCCAACAAATGAGCAAATCCATGAAACAGTAGATCATTTCCTCCAGAGTCAATGAAATTCCCTTTCTGCATGTTTCTGTGATTGAGTAGAAATGTTGCAAATAGGTGCAGAGCCGATATAATGGTTCAGCTCAAATTTAGAAATAGACTAATAAGGTCTTCATAACCTTAAGATTATTGAAGTTTTAATTGAAAAAACACTTTCTACTTATAATCTCATCAAAACCTATTTCTTGAATGCTGAATCTCTTGGATTACATTCTTCAGAGTCATATGGCTTTTATTTGTTTATTGATTTGAAAAATATTAATTTAATACCTACTATCTGCCAGGCACTGTACTAATGCTTCAGATACAGGGTGAACAAGACAGGTAAGGGCCTGGCTTTCTTGAGGCTTACGTTCCAGTAGGTTAAATAACAGAAACAAATACAAGGGGTGGACCCAAAAAACAAAAAACCTGAAATTTATTTATAAAAACTTGTGTATTCTCTGAAGTTTAAACTTCAGTCACCTTTAAACTACTCTCCATTTGATGCAATACACCTATCAAGATGCTTTTTCCACTGCTCTGAACAGCTTCTGAACTCATCGATTTTGATGTCTTTTATAGTGCTTCTGCCATTTTTTGTTTCACCTCTTCCACATCCCCTTTGAGGACTTTTTTCATCCAAGGAAACAAAAAGAAGTCAGTTGGGGTGAGATCAGGTGAATAGGGAGAGTGGGGGCACGGGAGTCTTGCCATTTTTGGTCAAAAACTACTGAACACTCAGCGTATATGGGCCGGTGCAGTCATAAATCACCCATCATGAAACAGGCAAACACGTTGAAAGAATCTCCAAAAGAAAATTCACTGAACGCTGCCTCTCACAACAATGCTAGCTGGTGTACTGATACCAATGGGTTCCTAGAACACTTAGCTAGTAGGGGAAGCCTGTACTACAAGGAGCTTACCCTTCCAAAAAATAATTCCAGACTTTTTTGGGTCCCCCCTTTGTAACTCAAGCAAACTGTATGAAGAACTGGTGCAAGAGTGTCTACTCGGAGAGCACAGCAAGAGCAAAACCAAGAGAGGCCTGTGTGAGGCCTTCAGAGCAGTGTGCAGGGACCAGAACTACAGGGTCTTGTTGTCCAGAGTACTGTGGCCCTGGTCCAGAGTCCAGAGGCTGGGTTGTATTCTGGGTGTAGTGGGAAGACCCTGGAGGGTGTTGAGTGGGGAAAATACATAATCTGGTTCATGTTTTTCGAAGCCTGTTCTGGCTGCAGTAGAGTCTAGGAGACCCAGTAGGGCTAATGCATAGCTCGTGATAACAGACCGTAGTGGTAGCCTTGGAGATGGAGAGAAAAGACTAAACTAGAGAAACATTTGGAAATGCAACTGACAGAATTTTCTGACGGACTGGATTGGATGAGATTGGAAAAGGATGGAGTCAACATTTATTTAGAATTAGGTATAAGGAGAATGGCCAGTGATTTGGCAGGAGCAGCAGCAGAGGATGATGACATGGAAGCCAAGAAAAGGAACCGTTTCATGGACTGTGTCAAATGCCAAGAAGTTGAATAAGAGGAGGAGAGAGAAAAGGCTGCTAGATTAGCCACCTGAGGGTCGTTGTTGACCTTGACAACAGCCAGTTGGCAATGGACAATTTTAGTTGTGTCTTGGAACTTTTTCCAAGGCAAGTGACTTCATTTTTACATCACCCACAGACCTCCTTTTAGATGGCAGTAACCTGTTTTGTTTTGGTTTTTTTGGCATTTGTTCTGAACCCAGCTGTCACTCAACCAAATTATCAGCTGGCCTATCTGCCCTCTGCCTCCCTGTGTCCTATGGCATCCATTTCTGTGCAGCAGAATGGACTGTGAGCACTAAACAGTGAGCTTCTGAGGGCTAGGGCTATGTCTCAGACATCCCTGAGTCCCAGGAGGGAGCAGTTCCTGATTTCTGGTAGATACCCAGAAGTGTTTGGATAAACAGGTAGATAAACAGGCAGAAGGAAGGACTCCTCCAATCCCAAATTCAAGTGTCCCTGGCACCTGCTTATTCACCAGTATTAGCATCTATGAGGGTTATTACAAGTACTTATGAACTTATCCATCCACCCCCCCACACACACATACACCCCAGACTACCAATCTCAAGGAGCCAAGAGCCCTGTCACAGCACACTATTAGATTCTGTGAGTTAACACAGTGTGTACCAGATCTAAAAAGTTGGTGCATGGTATACTTTTTTAAAAAATGAATCTTGGGCAGGCTCGATGGCTCAGCCTGTAATCCCACGCTTTGGGAGGCCGAGGTGAGTGAATTGCCTGAGCCCGCGGGTTTGAGAGCCGCCTAGGCAACTTGGCAAGACTTCATCTCTACAATAAATCAAAAAAATTAGCCGGGCAAGGTAGTGCACGCCTATAGTTCCAGCTACTTGGAAGGCTGAGGCGGAAGGATCACCGGAGCCCAGCAGGTCAAGGCTACAGTGGCCAGGAACGGCCACTGCACTCCAGTCTGGGCGACAGAGTGAGACTTCAACTCAAAAATTGTTTTTCAATTTAAAAAATTTTTAAAATAAATAAATAAATAAATAATGAATCTTGAAAGAAAGGAGAGAGGTAGTCAGCAGGGACGGAAAATAGGCCTGCCAGTTGTGAACAGGCCAAATTCCGCATGTAAGCGAGTACACTCATTTGGAAGACATGGCTGCTTGAAAGAGAATGGCCGTCTCTGTTCAGACACAGTTGGAAAGGCTGATGCAGGGAAAC
Organism: Tarsius wallacei; assembly: GCA_963574415.1. NCBI lineage: Eukaryota > Metazoa > Chordata > Mammalia > Primates > Tarsiidae > Tarsius > Tarsius wallacei. The sequence continues at coordinate 43,053 of CAUYQG010155819.1, forward strand.
ATCCTTCCTCAGGGAGCGGGGGGCAGGGGGGCCGTGGCTTTGATCCCCGACCGCAGCGGATTTCTGGAGGGCTGTCGCTGTAACGTGACCCTGGCTTCTGACTCATCACTGGCGTGTCCTCGCTGTGCAAGCTGCCGCGTTCCATTCTTTGGAGCTGTGTCCACCAAAGAGAATTTGGATAACACTCATCGCTTTATTTAACTCTGAGCAAAGAATGTTGCCAGCACTGACTCAAAAGGTCATTTTGGAATTCTCCCTGTCCTGAGTGAGGAGTAGAGCAGCATGTATCTCCCAAACTGTGCTCCTTCTCTGGATGGTAAACCAGTACTCTGAGAACAAGAGTTTCGGTGGGCTGAGTGCAGTGGCTCATGCGTGTAATCCCAGCACTCTGGGAGGTCAAGGCTAGAGAATTGTTCGAGCCCGGGAGGTTGAGGCTGCAAGGAGTCATGATCATGCCACTCTAGCCTGGTCAACAGAGTGAGAAAAAAAAAGAAAAGTTCAGGTGGACACACATACCTTTGGCAAACCGTACCAGACTCCCCTCCCGGGGTCTTGTAGCAGCTATTAGCACATCAGAGCACCAGGTTGACTGGGCACTAAGATGTCTCAGTCAAAAACAATAATGCATCTATTTCACAATGGAGTCACATCACCCTTATCTGAATCCAGCCATAGCACTGGGCAGCAACAACAACAATCCTGCACGTTTTTCCTAATAATATGGCTCCCGCATACAAGCCCACCCCTTCATCAGGTGTCTGAGGAAAGAAACAAAGATCTTTTTCCAACCCTGGAAGACAAACTGGCCCTGGAGAAAGTCCACTATCCCCCAAGCCATGTGAACTATGCTTTATGCATAGAGTAGTTTTCGGAATGCAGGGGACCCAGCTCCTGTCTAAGCTCCAATACTCCTCCACCGCAGTTTTCCTCTTGGTAGGACACTCAGGGTATTTTAGGGAGCTGATTCTCAGCTTTGTCTGGAGTCACCAAGGACTGCCTCCAAAGTGGTACATGCTAGAAGCCCGTGTGCAAGCTTGCCCCTGGATGCTACCTCTCTCTAAAGATGCTTCCAAGCCCTGTTGGTTCTAAAGCCAATTTGCTTCTTCCCATCCTTTGGCTAGTTACTATGGCAGGTATTCTTCCCAGCCCCCCCCCCACCTCCCCTCCCCCCATCATGGACAAACATGCCATTAACCTGATGTGGCAACTCACAGAGAGTGGCATTCTGGAACCGAGAAATGCCGTAGTTCACGGTTTGCAAAAGGTTCTTTCCTCTGCTCTTTCGCGGGGCCAGGTGCTTCTGAAAAATGAGTGCAAATTGGAGACACGTAAAGAAGAAAGAGGACCTGGGGAAAATGTAAATGGGGGGTGTAAAGTATGAAAGGGTAAGTAAACAAGTTCCTGTGATGAATTCCACTTCACATGGAATGAATAATAAATATCTTACGGAGAAAGCAACAGTCTTTGTTTTACATTGCTGAAATACAGATTTCTGTCCAAGGTTTGGTTTCTGGCCAGCCCTGTTATTTATTTGTTTGTTTATTAGCAGCATAGATACTTTGCTTTTCTCTCCCTGAATTATTTCTTTGAACTCCTGAGCCTTCTCCAGGGGTGAGTTTTTTCTAAGCTAAGTGTGTGTGGTTGGCTGGGTTTTTCTGCTCCTCTCTGTAAGCGGCTGCCCCACCCCGTGTGTAACCTTCTTTACAAAAGCACCTTCTTAAATAAGATAGCCCTCTTAACCAAGGAATGTTACTGCATTCCCATTAATGCGGATGTTGCTGACCCTGACTGACCCCCTAATCCGTGGATGCCATCCTGATGGTGATACTGTCTCCAAGACCATGAATCAAGTTTATTAGTGTGTTTAAGGAAGCAGGGGCTGGACAGTGGCTCTTTTAAAATGCTTCTCCAGCCGGGCTCAGTGGCTCAGCCTGTAATCCCGCGCCTGTGGGAGGCTGAGGTGAGTGGATTACCTGAGCCCACAGGTTCGAGACCCGCCTGGGCAACTTGGCGAGACCTCATCTCTACAATAAATCAAAAAATTAGCCGGGCGTGGTAGTGCGCGCCTGTAGTTTCAGCTACTTGGAAGGCTGAGCGGAAGGATCGCCGGAGCCCAGCAGGTCGAGGTTGCGGTGGCCGGAAGCGGCCACTGCACTCCAGTCTGGGTGACAGTGAGACTCCAACTCAAAAAAAAAAAAAGTAAAAAATAAATAAATAATAAAATAAAATAAAATGCTTCTCCAGCTGGTCTTGGTAGTTCACACCTGTAATTCCAGCTAATTTGGAAGGCGGAGGTGGGAGGATTGCCTGAGCCCAGGGGTTTGAGACCAGCCTGGGCAACTTGGCAAGGCCTCGTGTCTACAATAAATCAACAAATTAGCTGGGCATGATGGCGCACGCCTGTAGTTCCAGCTACTTGGAAGGCAGAGCCAGAAAGATCGCCTGAGCCCAACAGGTCGAGGCTGTGGTGGCCATGAGCAGGTCACTGCACTCCAGCCTGGGCAACAGAGTGAGACTCCAATTAAAAAAAAAATGCTTCTACCACTTTCTCGACTGAGCTGCCCCGTCATATCTCTACAGTTTATCATACAACAAACCCATGAATCCCTGGGGTTTGGTGGTGAGAGACTTCTAGACCTTACAACCAACCTTTGCTTCAGCTGCTCTTTGAAGGGAGCGCTAGTGATGGTGGGGTACAGAGAACACCTGAGAGACCAGTGGGGAGGCCTAGAGAAGGAGGAGGTGCCCCAGAGCTGCCCCTCTTTGTGGCTTGTAATATCTGTAGCCAAGAACCATTGGGCTGCCTTAACCTCCCTGAAGCCCACTACTCAGGCCAAAGAGCTAAGTACGGTTCCCTGTTTTATCTCATTTTCCACCCTCCACTCCATACTTGTCCACAGAACTTGCAGACGTGCCATCAGTGTGATTTTATCAATATTATTATGGTCCGGTGTCCCATCTTTTTTTAGGTTCTTTGGAGTTTTCTTCCTCCTATCTGTTTCATTATCCAGCCTGCGCTGGAATTGTATTGGGCTAGCAGCACAGTCCACTGCTGCCAAGTGGAAATTTAGGAATGTGGTTTTAGCTTTCAGACGTAAAGCATGGTGAGGGGATGACCTTACTATTGTTTTATTTTTATTTCTAGCTTAATTTATGATGGTCAGAGAATGTTATTTGTAAGTTATCCATTTTATAACTTATGATAACTTCCTTTGTGAATAAACATGTGATCCATTTTTGTAAAAGTCTCATGTATGATTGGAAAATTTATATAATCTCTCTTGTGTGTGCAGTATTCCATATACTTATTGTACATTTTGTTGTTCCAATCATGTGTACCAGGCATGGTGGTTCATGCCTGTAATCCCAGAACTTTGGGAGGTGGAGGCGAGAGGATTGCCTGAGCCCAGGGCTTCAGGGGTTCGAGACCAGCCTGGGCAACATGGCAAGATCTCATCTCCACAATAAATCATAAAAAGTTAGCCAGGTGTGGTGGCACACGCTTGTAGTCCCAGCTACTTGGAAGGCTGAGGCAGGAGGATCACCTCAGCCCAGCAGGTGGAGGCTGCAGTAGCTGTGAGTGTGCCACTGCACACCAGCCTGAGTGACAGAGTGGGACTCCGATTCAAAGAGAAAAAAAATCCAGCCGGGCTCAGTGGCTCAGCCTGTAATCCCGCACTTTGGGAGGCTGAGGTGAGTGGATTGCCTGAGCCCGCGGGTTCAAGACCCGCCTGGGCAACTTGGCGAGACCTCATCTCTACAATAAATCAAAAAATTAGCCGGGTATGGTCGCGCGCGCCTGTAGTTCCAGCTACTTGGAAGGCTGAGACGGAAGGATCGCCGGAGCCCAGCAGGTCGAGGCTGCGGGGCCAGGAGTGGCCACTGCACTCCAGTCTGAGCAACTGAGACTCCAATTCAAAAAAAAAAAAAAAATCATGTGTGACTGGATAGTTCATATAGTCTCTTTGTTGTATGCAGGGTTCCATATATGTATTGCTTATTTTGTTTAAGTCTTGTTTATTCTTGCCATTTTTTGTCTGCTTACTCTGTAATTTCTGAGGAGGAAGTTTTAAATCTCCTGCGGTGGCTGTAAGTGTATCAGACTCTTCTATAACTCTGATAACTTGTGCTTTACAATTTTGAGGCTACGCTATTGGGTACGTGTAAGTTTAACTGCCATGATCTTTTTAGTAGTGGTACCTTCATGCCTATTAATTCTTTTGACTCAGGTTCTATTTTTATCTGATAAACATTGCTGTTTAGTTTTCTTTGGGTCAATATATACTTGTCTCATTTATCACTTTCCAATCCTTTATTTTCAACTTTTTTGTGTCATTTTGTTTTAGGTGTCTCTCTTGTAAGCAGTATATAGCTGGCTTTTTAAAAAGTCCAATCTGATAGTGTCTTTTAATAGGTGAGTTTTATCCATTTACATTTATTGTGATTACATATTTGGATTCTATCTTAATTTGTATTTCTGTTTACCTTGCTTTTTATTTGCTTCTTTGTTCTCCTTTCCTGCCTTCCATTAGACTAGCAACACCTTCCTTTCCCTCTCCCTGTTTTTCCCCTCTGCAAGCTTGGCCACAGTAGATTTTATTTCTAAAATCTATTTATCTAATAATTGCCATTATGTTTTTAACATGTATACAGAACTATACTTTTTCTAGTTAAAACTAAAATTATCCAAGATCTCTATCTTCTTAAACAACAAGATCTTTGCATACTTTACTCACTTAAAATCAACTGATAATTATAATAAAGAATTGATATCATGGCCCAAGACATTGGCAATGCATTCTCAGGGTACTGACTCACAGGGGGATTAGAGGCACCTTTATTAATTTATAAAGCATGAACTTTTTGCTAATTCACTGTTTTACACCCTGAGGTACTTTGGGGCACATCTTAAGTTCAGAAGGATACTTCATTCCCAGCTTGTAGAAATCTATCCAAGTTCCTGAAAGTGTTCTGAAGCAGAATTGGATGGAGGAGAACTCAGAATCCACTACTAGGACCTGTTTTCATAAATCAGATGTATCATTTGGCACGATTTTCAGTGAGAACATCAGGGGGCTTCTTCTCCCTGCTGACACCTGCTTACACATCCTTTGATTCTCAGACTTTACTGTACATACAAATTCCCCAAGAATCTTGCTAAATTGCAGACTCTGATTCAGCTGGTCTAACATGCTCCTGGGTGCTGCGGAAGTCTACAGACTTCACTTTGAGGAGCGAGTGCTTGGAGAATAAAATTTAGCTAGAAAAATTGAGGTTTCACCTTTAGGTCAGGGTTCCTTGATGCTTTACAGAACAGCAGATACTAGAAGAAACTTTTTCTTCGAAGTGGTTTGAGGTTCAAGATCATTTTAAGACCGCAGTGGCCAGACTGGCTTTAAGGGAGTACTCAGTCGGTGCTACATTGAAGTCCCTCTGCCGCCATCCTGATTCTTCTGCTGTCGCACTTGAGGTCAGCACAGCACATACTTCAAGTCTCTGGCCTGTCACTGTGTCATTTAGATGCTACTCATGTGAGTCAGTGCCCTGAAGAAGAGCCTGCCCAGGGCTAGGGGCGGCTTCCTGGTAATTTATGTTTAAGACAAGCTTTTAATAGAGACACACTCTTAAGTAGTAACCAGGAAAAAGATTCTCTCCTCTTAACGGGTATCCATGTATAGGACTCAGCTGTTGAAGCTCAAGGGCAGCATTAGGCTTAAGTTTAATCTTCTGTATACTGTAATTTACAGCACCGGGTAAAGCATTGTACGTACAACTATTTCAGTCATTTGCCATGATAAATAGCTATTGCTCTTGGCGGAACAGAAACGCCATCTCTGCTTTACACTTATGAATATTGAATTGTCTCAGGCAGCTTTTGCTGTCAGTTTTTAAAGGGGAAATCCCCCACCGATCATGTTTCCTCACAGGCCCAGAATGTCATTTCCCTGCCACGTGCACCCGCCAGATCTTGATCCAGGCGGCAGTTCTGCAGTGCACGTGTTTCTGGTGAATGTTGCACAAAGCACTTGTAACAATTCCAAGTGCAAGTCCTGCTAAAGGCTGCAGTTTTACACCGAATGCCACGAGCTGTTAAAGGGAAGATTGAGCTGGTGGCAGGAAGCCACCGACAGGAATCAGGGTAGATATCTTAGAGGCGATAATCTGTTGCAGGAAAGATCAAAGGGGCATGATTCTGTCGGTTTCCTGACAGTGAGAAGATGGTGTCAACTATTGAAACTAATGGGGACGAAAGGAAAAAGAAAATGCCCAGACTGCAAGTCACTAGGGATCCACTCTTCAGGAACTCAGAGACACATGTGCCTTCCACCAGACATCTCTTCAGATGCTTTATTCCCTGCTGGCTAGAAGGGGCAAAATGAATGTTCAAACAGGCAGAGTGACCATCTCTTTTTTTTTTTTTTTTTTTTTAAGGAGATGAGGTCTCCCTATGTTGCCCAGCTGGTCTCAAACTCCTGGGCTCAAGCATTCCTTCCACCTCGGCCTCCCAAAGTGCTGGGATTACAGGGGTGAGCCACATACCTGGCCCAAGTGACCATCTTTTCCCAAGAAATCCTTTAAGTCTGAGTTGGCGACTCACCCTACACTCAGGCTTCCAGAAATTTCTCTTCAGTCTCTTTTTTTCCCCACCTGCAAACTTTCAGTGCCAGAGGGACTAAAATCCTTAAACTGGCATTCTTTGATTTGTCTCACGTTTCTGAGTACCCAGTATATGCCAAGCACTGCCCAGGTGGTAGGATAAGAGAGTGAAGGGTAAACACAAGTAGGGGAAGAGAACAGATGAAACAGTGTGCCATTGCCCACTTTTGAATGCGGTGACATAGGCTATCTTCCGTGGTCACGTTCCCAAATGCCACTTCTCCCCAGCATCTCTCTGGAAGATGACGAAAGAGTAGCAAGGTTTCTGTTCTCACTACTGCCTTTTAAGGTTGATCATATACGTATAGAAACATCTTACATTTCTGCAGCATCTTGCTGTTTACGAAGCACTCACGTAGCTCACTCATTTTGATTTTCATAACAACTCAGGAAGGTACACTGGTGGTTACTGGTTTCACAGATTTGGAAGCACAATGAAATTCAGTGACCTGTCTAAGGCCACACAAGTGATGGGGCAGAGCTAGGACTAGAACTCAGGATTCCCGACTCTTCCCCCACTGCTTTTTCCATGAACAGAGACCCCAGAGGGGGGAAAAAATGCACAGCAGCAGCAAAAAAATGTGCTCACTACAGGAGACAAATTTACCTTTATGAAACTCCCAACATTTGCAGTTTCTAATTCTAGACTTACATGCAACAAATATGTTCTCTAGCTTTCTCTGGTCTTCTTTACATAGGATCCGAGCTTTCTGTAATAACTGTTTGAAAACCAGTATTACGATATTGACATTGAAGGAAGATTATTCGGTCTTCTTATAGGCTCTGATCTACTCTTTCTTTTTTTTTTTTTTTTGAGTTGGAGTCTCACTCCGTCGCCCAGACTGGAGTGCAGTGGCCGCTCCCGGCCACCGCAGCCTCGACCTGCTGGGTTCCGGCCATCCTTCCACCTCAGCCTTCCGAGTAGCTGGAACTACAGGCGCGCGCTACCACGCCCGGCTAATTTTTTTGATTTATTGTAGAGATGAGGTCTTGCTTGCCCAGGCGGGTCTC